>OY856410.1:1201031848-1201246848 GCA_963693085.1 Alisma plantago-aquatica
GTAGGCTCTTCGGTTGTACCCACATCCAGCAAGTCAATCTCTGCTTTCCTGACAAAAGCTTCGTCTTCATAAAACCTTTTCACTCTGTGCCCATTCACCTTTAAGATCTTAGTCGGGTCATCCTTGTCGCGGAGCTCCATCATTCCTGATGGGTATATCTTTGACACAGAAAACGGTCCCGACCATCTTGTCTGTAATTTCCCAGGAAAAAGACGGATGGAGGACTTGAATAACAAGACCTTATCCCCTTTGCTCACATCCTTTCTCCTAAGGTGGGAATCTCCTCCAAAGCGTCAAGGAAGGGGACTTCAAGATGCAGCTTCCTGATCGAGTCCATGAACCTTTCGTGCCGCTTTTTTAGATTTGCCTTGATCAGCTTGTACGGGAACGATATCCTGGGAGCATAAGGATTCCTCCTACCAGATGGCTCATCGGACGGTCTTGGCGCAGGCTCTTAGGATTCTGCAGGCCTACCTCCTGCTGGAATAGCATCCTTGGGCCCTTGCTCAGGTTCCGGTGGGGCTTCATCAGCGCGCTCTACCGTCTTTCCTGATCTAAGCACTGCCATTACTGCAGTTTCAGGGTGAGGGAGCATTTTTCCTGCAAGGTTCTTCATCAGAGCAGCCATCTGAGACAGCCGTTGATCGACCTCCCATTGGCGCATCTGCAGACTCGCCATCTGGTGTTGCATGGAATTCAGAGATCCAGGGTTGGTAAACGTCCCCTGTACCAACTGGTTGATAATGGTGTCCTGTCTTTTTATGTAGGCGGAAAGCTGACCAACCCAATTGGGCCGGGTCGCCCTCTCGCTTTGGCTCTGACATTCGCCCTCAGAAAAGGGTTGCTCACAACGAGGCATGGTATCAAGGCTCGGTGGAGCAGGTTACAGCTTTGTGGGGTACCTGAAATATCACGAGAAATCAAGTTAGAACACAGAGTTATTTGGTTCCGGCAAAGAATAATGCTTAAAGAAAAAGAAAAAGAAAAAGAGGTGATGTCAAGCCTATTTCTAAGCTTGAGGCACTGGAGTGTAGTTAGTGGCTTCGGATTCGTCAACAGTGCCATTTGCCTTGTCCCCGGCAATGGCGCCAGAAAGTTGACTGGCCTAAATCGCGCGTCCTAAAATTGGAGGCGTATTTGAGGTAGTCGAGCCTTCACATTTATAACCCGAATCCTTCTAAGCCCCCGCAACTTTGTTTACGGGGTCGAAGTAGTCATACGGGGTCGAACACAGGGACAAGGTGGGTTGTGTTGACGACTCTGAATCGACACTCTACACTCCGGTGGGTATAAAGAGATATTAAAGTTCCCCGAAGGGGAACAATAAGCTGTCACGATTAAATCAAAGAAAACTATCTCCAACTGGAGTTACAAGAAAGATTAGGATTTTGTCATTTAGCAGTTTTTAGGAATTTTCATGCAACAGAAAATAGAAAGATAAACTGCAGTTTAAGGCGTAATGCAAGGGATAAGACTTCAGTAAGACAAGCGGTAGCAGTAACACCCTGCACCCCTCCTCTCAGAGCGGGTGCCTCTAACCAAGCTTCAACACCCCTCTCGAGGTTGTTGGGCTCAAGTTAGAGTGGAATGATACTAAAACAACTCCGTTCCGGGCACTCTCGTACTCCAGAACCGGACCAAACACTAGAGCCACAACCCAACTCTCGAAGTAGTTGCGACGGGAAAGACGATTCGGTAGCTAAGAGAAACGCGATCCAAAACATGCAAGCTAGAGTTCAGATATCCAACACAGCAGTTACCCAATCATAAGGCACCAAGCATTAAACAAATAGCAATTTAGTATTTCTATTTCTATAAGCAATAAGGGTCTTAATACAATGCATAAGCTAAGAATTTAAATAACAGAATTAAAGATAGATGTCGCCTTCTTGATGTAGAAGAACGACAGACTACTGTAGCTCTCCTGCCCGATACCGGTCAGGAGCCGAGCCCGATACGACAGTGTCGGGCGGCACCCCCTCTCGAGTAGCGTCGACTGACGACTGACTATATCGCTCAAGGACCCTGGCCGATACGCTCATGTCGGGCGGCGCACCCTCTCGGGCGGCACGCATGACGGGAGGAGCGTATCGGGTTCGATATCGTCTCGGGCAAAGAGCTACGAATCTACTGTCGGGCACTCATGTCGCTCATCTTCGTTGGCCGATATCGGCCCGTAGTGTCGCCCGGGGCAACACTAAGTGAACCATCCCTTCCCTCTCGGGATGAGGGAAAGCTCACCTAGTGTCGCCCGGCACAAGCACTGGGGCGCGATACTCTTGCTCTCACAGCTCCCTCCGAAGGTGGCTCCCCGATCTGTCTTGTCCGACTATCCGTCTTTGCGAACTGTCCGTCTGTCCGACCTTCCGACCGTCTTTTCGGCTTCCTGTAGCTGCTATTTATAGGCGGTGGTTGAAGGAGTTATGGCGCTCGAAGTGCCACATACCTCCTCCATACGCCGGTCGATGGATGTGGATGGACGATACAGATGCATCTTGGCGCGAGGTGCTGGCTATCGGTCACGTGGCGGGCGGCACGCCTGCCGGTGGGTGGCCGTGTCGCCCGACAAGCTAGGTCGTCGGTGCGGCTTTGGCTCCCTGTCGGGTAGAAGGTATGTCGGCCGACATGTCCTCCTTGCGCAGCGCCCTTCTCCGCCGATCATTCTCGTGTCGCCCAGCCCCTGTCGAGCTGGGTTGTATCGGGCGTCAGGAAGGCCGAGGCGGGCTTAGACTTATTGTGGGCCGGAATCGGCCTTATTGCACAAAAATGAGGAAAACTCTGTAGAAGATAGGAAAATTTGGAATAAGAGCGTTGCTAGGCCAATTATTGCGAAAATGCTAATAAAATAGAGGAAAATAGCAGAAAAGGGTAGTTTTGATAACAGAATAAAGGGAAAAAACGTCACAAAATTTGGTGTTATCAACGAACTTGCTGGAAACATTCTCATACCAATTGAAATGGTTTGGTCTCCTTAATTGTGCTATCATGGGGTTTTTTTTGTGAGGGATCATGCTAAAAAAATTTAGGATCTTTCAGAAAAATTTGGATGATTATGCCAAAGCATCTGATCATTGCTCTTGTTGTTGGTTTGTGCCATGTACATGCATCATGTTGAAATGTGATGAAGTACAAGGCTACTAGTGTTTTGTCAAAACACTCATATGTGTCTTCAATTAAACCACTCATTGGCCTACCCTAGATTGTTGCATGGACTTTATGCTCCTTTTCATCACCACATGATTGATTCATGGTTATGTTGCTCATTATTTCCTTGCATTTAACCACTTTATAATTCAGAAAGAAACATGTACTAGCTTAATCATGCATCATCCTCTCCATGAGTCATAGACCATAATTAAGAATTTTTCCTTCGTCAAACTCATAATTATTGTAATGAGGACTACTCCTAATGTAGGGTTCTTGGAAGGGGTGCAGCTGAATAATAATAATAATAAAATCCTTCTTGTTTTAACCTAATTGTCGAATTTGTCATAGCTATACAATGTTGATGAATAAAAGACATAGAAAGGATAAATAGTATACCTTTGGAGACACTAGTTTTCGAACAACTAGACACATGTTTATGCGTGAACAACTTGAACTTTTAGATATAGATACAAACTAGCCATCAAGAAATCTAGATCATCTACCAAGAAATTCAGATCCCCAACCAAGATGATGCATAATCGTCATTTTCACAAAACTTTGTTGTTATCTTATAAAATAGCATCTCCAAGCTTCCACACATGTGCCTCAGCCTCTACTTCATCCACACAAATGAGGAAGAACATGGTGCACCACCTTGGCCATCGAGTTGAAGCAGAACAGGAGTTGTTGACATGCTAGTCATCCTGGTACTCACTTTCATATCCTATCTTAGGAAATCTTTGTTAGGGAAACTCCCTCTCTATCAATCTCTCTTTAAGAGAAAAATATGACAGATAACATGTCTCACAAGTTGTCTTAAGTTTTGTGTCCACCCTTTGGGATGTGCCCCCTTTACATAGGAGAGTCACGGGATTCGAAAACCCTAATCCCAATCCTCCTCCTAATTGCAATTTTAAAACAACCTTAGTGTTGAAAACTTAGACTACTATCCCAATCAGAAGACTAGGTTATCCAGATCTAGATCTAAATTCCCTACTAAATTCCATTTGGGTTACTAGGTTTCCCAATCGAACGAATGGGTTAGTTCTGAGTGAAAAATAGTTGACCAATTGACAATCAATTGATCCATTGACCCGACCAATCCAATCGTTTGAATAAACATTCTAGGAGCCCAACTGGGTAGGAAATTAGCATGTTTATGATTTAGAATCATTCCAATCATATTTGTTATTGTGAAATTACATTCCCACATGTATCCTTACGCATGTGAATTGCTATGTTCCTAATTATGTTGGTAGTGATGTTAAAAATTCACAAGCAAAGGTTGGTATCTAGATACACATCATTTCCACCCAAGTAATAGGAATGAGTTGCAGAACAACTACAATTTGTAAAGTGATCAATTTTTCCATGACCATATAATCCCTTTGTCATAGATATCCAAACTAAGATTGAGGCATGGAATGTTTTCCTATTAACATTCAATATATGCTCCTTGTACTAGAACAAACTATTTGATATATTGTGAGATCAATATCATATATTGAGTCACATGAGCATGGCCATGTGTTTCATATTCTCACTTATCAAGTGCCCAAGAAATCACTTCAAAGGAGGGATCATTCCACCTACATCACTCACTATGACCCCATGTGTCACAATGCACCCACTTTGTTGGGAACCCTTATTTTACAGTTACATTGGGCTAGTGTCAAAGTACACAGAACATTATGTGATTAATGTAGTGAATTTGGGTCTAAAGATCACAGTCACCATGTCACATTGTGATATGACGTTGGCATGTCATTGCATGACTTCCATGTGTCAACCTCAAGGTGGGTCTATCAGTACAACTTGTTATGTAATGAATACCCATGAGTTGATATCCAGTATCATGACTAAAGAGACATAGTCATCACTCACTATAAATGTTGGCCTTGTGTATTATTGCTTTCCTATCCACAATAATAACTAACTAGGCACATAACAATAATGAGTACTATAAGTATACATATGATCTCATGTCTAGGTCCTCAACCCAAACTATATGTCATTTAGTCATAATAGTCTTAGGGCAATATTAGGTTTATTCATTATCTCAATACTAAAACAAATATAATAAGCGTAATTACCTTTTATTAATAATCAAATTGAATACAAAGTATATTCTTTACTATTTTCATATGATGTCTTTCAGGGAATATAACAAACAGATTTCCACTTTAACTAGAGTCAATCACTCATGAATCTAGTTCTAAGTGATCTAACATGACCATTAATGCTTATGTTGTAAAGTTCTATCATTAAGGGATCAACAACATTCCTTTCAGTGGGTATCTGTCAATATTTATATCTCCTCATTGTACTATTTCTATTTTAAAATGGAAACGTCTGAGCATGTACTTGAAATGTTGATACGATGTGGGTTCCTTAGCTTGTGCATTATCTACATTGTTATCACAGTAAAACTCTACTGTGTGTGCAATTGTTGAACCACCCCAAGTTCACTAATGAAATTATTTATCCATAATGCTTCCTTTTTTGCATTGGATGTTGAAATGTACTCAGCCTCTATTGTAGATTCATCCATTGTCTCTTTCTTGGAACTCTTCCAACTTATAGCTAAGATGTATAGGCAAATACTAATTGCGATTAGTAATCACCCATGTTGGTTTGGAAGCTTGTGTCATTATAACCTTTTAGAACCAACTTTTCCTCCCATCATAAATTAGGAATTGATATGTACTTCTTCTCAAGCAGTTAAGGATGTTCTTTACTTCTAGCTAGTGACCATTATCGGGATTCGAATGGAACTTGCTCATCATGCTCAACACATACGATACATCTGAGTGTGTACATATCACTGTATACATGATAGATTTAATTGTCTAGGATTAGGGAATCTTACACATGCATTCCCTCTCTTCAGAGGAGATGTGACATTAAATTCTAGAGAGACATATTCCATGAGGCATGGGTAAGTTTCCTCTCCTAAATTCTTGCATTATAAACCTCTTTAGCACTTTGTGAATATATGTACTTTGGCTTAGGTCAAGAAACCTTTTAGATCGATTTCTATAGATGTTGATTCCTAGTATATATGAAGCTTCTCCTAAGTTCTGCATGAAGAATGCATTTCCCAACCTGGTCTTAACTAGTTGTAGACTAGGTATGTCCTTTCTCATTAATAATATTTTGTTACATAAAATATGATAAATACAATTATGTTCCAACTAACCTTCTTGTAAATCAAAGGTTTATGTTCATTTTGAATAAAGATAGACTATTTGAGTGTCTCATAAAAATGAAGATTTCAGCTCTGAGATGCTTGCTTCTATCCAAAGATTAACCTTTGTCACTTACAAACTTTTTCAAACTTCATTTTGAGAGATAAAACCTTTGGGTTGTGTAATGTACACATCCTCAAGAACAGTCATGTTAAGGAATGCAATTTTGACGTCCATTTTCCAAATTTTGTAGTAATGATAAGTTGCAATGGCAAGTGTGATCCTAATAGAATTAATGATCACAACTAATGAAAACGCTTCATTACATTCCACACCTTGAACTTGTTTGAATCCTTCTTCTACCAATCAACCTTTATAGGTTTGTACATTACCATCCATTCTGGTCTTCTTCTTGAAGACCCCTTTGCACCCTATGGGTTTTAATCCTTTAGGTGGATCCACCAAGGTCCATAGCTTGTTGGTATACATGGAATCTGTCATAGATCTCATGACTTTAATCCATTTCCTAGAATCTGGTCCCTCAATAGCTTCATTGTAGGTTGTTGGCTCGCCATCCTCAATGACCAATACATTGTCATGTTGAGTTTGGAGAAATCCATATCTCTTTGGCTCAAGATGTGCCTTACTAGATCATGGAGGTCCTTGCATTATGATTGGGACTTGGGATTCCACAACCATTTGTTTTTCCTCTTGTTCCTTCTCGACCTCCATAAATTCAATGTTATCTTTTTGGTCTCTGACTTCTTCAATTTATATTCTTCCTGCATTGTTTCCTTTGGAAATATGTTTCTTTTTTAGGAATGCAAAATCTCTAGAAACAAACACTTTGTTGTCATATGGAATATAGTAGTAACCATCTATTTCCTTAGGGTATCCAAGAAGAAGAAAAAAATTAATCCAATTTGGGTCCAAGCTTTTCATAGAACTACTGCTTGACATAAGCTTCACATCCTCAAACTTTCATGAAAGAAAAATTGGGAACTTTCTCCACTCCATATCTCAAATGGTATCTTTTCAGTTAATGGGAAGGTACTCTATGAAGTATAGATGTGGTGGTTTCAAGAGCATGTCCCCATAAGAAAATTGAAAATTATACAAACTCATAATTGGCCATAAAATGTCCAAAAAGGTGTGATTCCTTCTTTATGATACACCATTATGTTGTGGTGTTCTAGGTGGAGTCACCTGTGATATAATATTGTGGCTCTCAGAAGGGGCATCCAACTCTTGGCTAAGATATTCTCTGTCGTGGTTAGATTGTAGAGCTTTACGTTTCTTACCAAGTTGGTTTTGTAGTTCATTCATGATTTCCTTAAACTTTTCAAAGGATTCTAAATTGTGTTTCATTAGATGCACATTATCGAATCTATTGAAGTCATTAGTAAAAGTGATGAAGTATTGATATCCACCTCTAGTACTTGTGCTATAAGGTCTACAAACATCAATATGTATGAATCCTAATAAGTCACTAGCACTCTCACTATTTCTAGTAAAAGGTGATTTTGTCATCTTGTCGAATAAAAAAGATTCACGTGTCTCTATAGTGTCCAAATCAAAGAGACCATATAAATATCTTTATGGAGCCTAGAAACAGACTTCTCATTTATGTGCCCTAGATGACAGTGTTGTAGATAAGTTTTGTTTGAGTCATTGAGTTCAACTAGTTGGTATTTATGTTATATACATGATTGTCTTGAGATCTAATAAAGAAAGACCATAGGACATGGGATGCTTCCATAAAATATCTCATCTTTGAACACGAAAATCCGGCTGTTCTTTATTCAAAATCATTATTCCCAAAAAAGATACAAAAACAATATTTCTATTTAAGTATAGTACATAATAGCAGTTCTCTAACTCTATTACAAGCCCACTGGGAAGAGATAAACAGTTTGTACCTACAACAATGACAACAACTCTTGCTCTGTTTGCAAAATGCATTTCCACCTCCCCTTTCTTCAAGGGTCTACTTCTTTTTAGATGATGCATATTTGAGCATATGTGAGATCCACATCTAGTATCAAATACCCACAATGAAGAAGTGAATAAACTTATTTCTATAATATATATCTGAAATAGAGATCTCTATCCCCTACTTCTTATTCTTCAATTCATCTAGGTAGAGAATACAATTGCTCTTTCAATGCCCATCTTGGTGAGGATGGTGGCAATTGCCTCCCTTAGACACTTCTCCTTTTGACTTATGTATAAAATAAGAGTTGGATGAGATATAGGAAGAGTAGGCAGATTCATTCATTAAGGAAGTCAACTTTATAATTGACTAGGAAATATTATGATGTCTTTTGATAAAAAAAAATTTGATTGTCGGGGAAACCCCCCCCCTAGGCGAGGACCAGATAGAAGGGATGGTAAACTTGGGAGACTTGCGTGCCCGCACACTGGTATCTCAATAAGTCTCATCAGAGGCCGACTAATGTTGTGGAAAATTCATTTCCGAGCAGTGCTTCCAGCGGGAGTCGAACCCAAGACCCTTCATGAGGGGCCCCGAGCTGCGACCAGCTGGGCTACTGCTTGCTGGCGTCTTTTGATAATTTGAAATCATTATTTCTATGTACATGTGATGGTAATGACTTTTTGCAACTTTAAATTTTGTGCAAGTGATTTGTTGGTGCATACGTGGATGATGTATGTATATATGCACATATTTGTGAAATGTGAAGAGAAATGAATATGATGAAAGATGCATTTTCACATGTGAATGAGAATGGAATTATATGTGTGTGAATAAATTATGAGGATGTGGACTCTGGTATGTGTTTGTAATTGTAGGTCTTGCAAGTATCGCAAGCCTGTTGTTAAGCTGAATGCTTACAGAGCCTTTAGTTCTAATGAAATTGAAGGATCCATCCTACTAAACAGCCAGACAATAGGTTTACATACCTTCCATACAAAAAAACTACTATGTTGGTTGTCTTAAAAAAATTAATGATGTAAATCTACATCACCAATTTTTTCAATAAAACTAATGACACGGCTATCCTTGTCAGTTGAATTTTAATTGACAAGGAAGTACAATGATGGTTATCTAAAGAGGACCAACAACACATCACTATGTCAAAGTTAGTTTCTTTTGTCCAACCAATGACACAGACCTACATTGGCAGTTGATCTAAAAGAAACCAATGATTATAATCTCGACATGATCCTATAATTGTTGTTGATATTGGATTACATTATCAGTTTCTTGATTATAAACTGATGGTACACGGCTATCATTATGTCACTTTTGCCTTTCATAGCAGCCTACAATACATTTAATTCATTGGCTGTCTCTTACCCTAGAAATTGACGTCGAATGTCCTTAATTGCAGTGTCGCCCACTTAGGAGTCAATTATAACTGATGTCATAGGCTTAAAATAACATACGCTACAGATGGTATATGTATTAATGGCCTTAGAAACTTCTTAGTTTTGCCTTTGCCCTTAGACTTCCCTTTTCCTATATTGACCATCAACACAAATTTGGGCTTCTCTTTTATCTTCCCCTCAACTATTCTCAATATAACAACTAGCTTGGTCAATATCTTAAAAGAAATATTTATGTTGTAGTCCACGAAAAATTATTTGTATGAATCTGAAAACAATTGTAGGATCATGCTTGTGGCAAACTCTTGGCCTAAATGAAATCTTAATACTGCTAGACTTCCCACATACCCAATTAACTTGAGTACATGGAGTCCAACTAGATCACCTTTTGCCATATTGAACTTAAACAACATCTTGGAGATATCATACCACTCTCGCCTTGCTTGTTCTTGATGCATGTTCCTAAGATGTGTTATTATCTCAATGGCATCCATACTATCATGTTACTTCTAAATATCATGCTTCAAGGAGCATATCATGATGCACTTGATGTCGATGATTCTATTAGAATGTTTTTATGTGCTTCCTTTTCTATCCTAGGCGCAATTGGAGTTGGTTCATTAGGTATTGGTGTGTCTAAGACATAGAGATTATGCTCATGTGAAAAAAATTCTCAGCATCTTGAACCAGGCAGTGAAGTTATTCTTGTCTACATTTTCTTTCTCAAGGACCGATCGCCAGTGTAAATGGATTCTTTTTTGTGTTTCCACTAACCTATATATAAGATATTTTGCATGACTCAACAATTTATGTGAAAATTGATTTTTATTTCAAAATCTTGTTTGACAAAATTGATTTGGTCTTTAATTAATTACACTCACACTATTTTATTCAAAATTAATATGTTCTCTCACTACGAATTTGGAAGATTAAAGCAAAAAATCTTCTAGTAAGCCCAGATCCAAAATACATTAATTCATGAGTCAAATAAGGATGACTACTCACAACTTAACTATTAAGGTAGGTAACAATTACCCACTACTTTATATGCAATTATTGTATAGATGGTTGCACCATTCCATATCAATAAATCATCATATGAAATATATGCCATCATTATGCCTCTAGGTTCTTAATCCCATTAAGATCACCTAGTCAAGTCCATCCCAATGTCAATATAATAAGATATGCACCATGTTGAGAAGACCATATACTTATTATCACACTTCCTCAAAGTAGATGGGGCATCATGTTGGGAATATCCAAACTTAGTTGTACAATGTTTCATGTATATTTCACTTGGAAGGCACGTTCAATATTGATATTATGTTGGGGGATTTTTATATATATTCTTACATATCCAATCACCATTACATACAAATTATTATATGAATCATTAACTAGAACAATCACCACATCTGATAAAATAGGATATGTCAACTAGTACAATATATTGAGCCATCAAGTGTTGTATAAAACAATAAAGAGATTCAAATGTAATGTGATCCTAAATATACTCTTTACATGATTTCCAGTTGCCTAATTGGACAATCCTACAATTACACTTCCCCTACTTAGTAGTTAATTGAGGGTTATAAGACCCTAAGTTCAATTTTTAGATGTTTAATGTGAATTTGATATCTAATACAAATGTGATGCTATCTTTCATCCTTCTCTTATATTTGAGGTGAAACCCTTTAAGGGGGGTGATTTTCCAAACCCTAAATCCTTGTTAACTTTTAACGTGCATTTTTTACTTAAAGGTACACTTTTACCAAATTAGTATGAAGATCACATTATTTTTTTATTGATTGACTAATATGTTATATACCAAATGTGGTTGACTATACATTATATGGGTGAAAAAACCCTAGATTGTATGAAATTACGGTTTTGTCTTGAATTTTTCCTAAAATGGGGTTAAAATGATGGGATTTTAGTAAAAATATTCATAAAATAATTTTACTATTAGTAAGTTATATTAGGCTACAAGTGGACTCTATAATGAAATTTGGAATCTAAATCATTTCACAGATATTGATTTGGAGCCAAATTATTGTTTTGTAAAGCAAAATTCAAAGGAAAAGTTTATTTATGAACCTCTTTGCAAAATAGTCAAGCACCTCAAATGGCCTTATCATCCTAATCCAACTTGAAACATCTCAAGAGCCACCATTCTTCTCTGAAATTTCATGGTTTATGGTGGAGAAGTGATTTTGAGTGGACTTGGGTGGATGTTGACTAAGGGTTTATATAGCTCAAGTTCTTCCCCAATTCAAACTAAACCTAGCAAGTTCTTTACTTATCTTCTTTTTTCTTCCATTTTTACTTAGATTTTTTGGTGTTGCCAAAATATTTTTGAAATGGAGCATGTGACGACATAGTTTCCAAACCATGTGCAACATAATATGATAATCAAAGTTCTCAATAACATCAACAATATGGAACACAATGTTTGTTTCCTCGGCATACATGAGTTTTAGGAAAAGAAATATTATTTTCCACATAAGGGACTAAATTATCATGCTAAGAATGATAAATATACTATGCCACACAAAGGGCACCTTGACTTGCTCCTAGCTTGCTCTTTTTACTCTGCAACAAAAGTCTCCAGGTGCGTAGGTCCTTTGGTCTACTAATTTCTCATAAGGAAACAAAACAACACATGGACTCCATAAAGGGAAAATATAGCATCTAGGCTGGTACTAAATTAAATTATTGAGCTATTTATTAAATATATGTACTACATATAATTCAAGGTAAAATCAAAATTAGGTGGGGAATATTTTGTGGAGTAAATTTATGGAAGTAAGGATAGAAATATTTGAATGTTTATATTTCAAGATCAAATTTCCACAAGGCTATGCAAAATAGTTCAAGACATCAAATTATTAAAATAATTGCAATGATCAACTTTTGGATATTTAGGTTGAGCACCATCATTTCATTTCTTTCAAGGGCTATAGTGCCTTATGTTTAATTGTGGCAACACATCCCATTATCACATAGATAACGAGGTGTTACGCGAAAACGTGCGGAAATCACCATAACCACAGCTTAACCAAAAATGCGGGTTAATTAAAACCGTTTGCGGAAAACTGATAAACTGAGAAACATATTACATTTCAGTCCATATCCTGCAAGAAAACATATTATATACATATCCATACAAGCCTGGATACATGTCCACAGCTTAGAGCAACAGCTGTCCTATCATAACCATGGGTTTACCACCTGTTCATACATATAAAGGCCCATATCCGGCCAGCAGCAGGATATACAAACATTATCGGTCGTACATTGTAAAACAACGTCAAAACACTGCCATGTCGGGCATAACCCACCCTCATCTAAACCCTAACGGGCGTGCAGCTCTAGCAAGCGTGTAGAGCAAGGCCTGTCCGGGTGCACAGGTATCGGGTGAGACAAGGTGCTAACTGGGCGTGCACGGTGAAGCAGAGCGTGCAAGGAAAACGGGCGAGCAGGGTAGAGCAAACGTGCAAAGCAATGAGTCGGGTACTGAGCCGTGCAAGAGTGACGGGCGAGCAGGGTAGAGCATAGGCGAACAGCCATGTCGGGTGACACGCGTAGAGGGTGTCACGCGAGCACTGGTATCGGGAGAGCCATAGAAAACCGGGTGACCCAGGGGCGTGCAAAGCATATCGGCTACTCGGGGAAGTGTCGGGCGAGCAAGGCCTATCGGGCGAGCCAAGGGAAAAGCCGTGTGAGCAAGGTAGTATTGGGCGAGCCAAGGTTGTGAGGTGAGCGGGCAGGGGCACACTGAATGAGCAGAGCATGCCGAGTGAGCATCCCCATCGGGCGAGCAGCCTGCCGGGCAGAGCTGGCTCAGGGCAAGCAGGTTCAGGTTGCTCATCCGCCCAAGGTACAAAAAGAGAAAACTTGCCCACACAAGTCGTGCAGGATCAAACTAGGGCAAGGGCTGTCGAGCAGCACCTCCCCCAAGCACATCTCGACCAAGGTGTAACTCTAGATCATCTAAACAAGCTCACCATCCTGACCAAGGTGAGAAGAGGGTATTGCTCGAGCCACTAGGTTATGAGTTCACCTCAATCGGGTAGGAAAGAGGGGTATTGCTCATGACACTAGGACACCAAGCTCACTCATCTAGACTAAGGGAAGAAAGGGGTATTGCTCTCCTAAACCCTAACACATATAGATCGGCCAACATGCACGCTCAACAAGGACCAACTACTAACATGTAGAGGCAAGATTAAAGCAACACATATGAAAGAAGGAGATAGAGTAGTTAGGGTTAGAGTCATGCAACCCGCCTTAAGCTCCAAAGAAGAAGATGTACTTCGAGCTCCAAGGGTTGTCGACCACCAAAGCTCCTCCAAGGGGGGGGGTGTATTGGCCACCACCTTCCTCCTTCAAGGGTGTGTCGGCCACCAAGAAAGGGAAAGATGGTGTGTCGTGCACAAGAAGGAGAGGAACTAAAAGGGACCTCAAGCTAATGAAGGAACCACCTATATAGAAGGAAGGGGAGGAGAAACCAAGGTTGTCCTATGCTAGGTGTCGTCCATCCAAGGGACACTTGTCCACCAACTCAAGCCACCACTCTTGCAAGCCATAAGACACTTGTCCAAGATGTGCACCATGTGTCCTCCAAACGTGACCAAGGTTGGACCAAGCTTCATGGGAGACACACCAAGCATATACTAGGGCGACACACCTCCTCTCTAGGCCGACACAAGCTCTACTTGGCCGACACAAGGCCTAAGCAAGCCCAAACAAGGAACTCTAAGGCCCAAACGAGCTCAACAAAGGCCCAAAGAACTCAAACAACAAGCCCAAACCTTCCTCTCAACCCTAGAGGAAGCAAAGAGAGAGAAGAACACCTCTCAAGGTGGCAAACTTGCTCACAAAACCCCAAACTTGGGTGATTTGCAAGTAGCACCTCCAACTCTCAACAAAGCACAACCAAACCCTAATCACCACTAAAGGTGATTAGCATGAATCAAACCATCAAGGTTAAGCAAAGAAAATAGGGTAAGCCCTAAACGCAGGTTAGGGTCCTTAAAATCTAACCCCCTTCAAGGGATTTCGTCCCCGAAATCCAAAGAGAAAAGCAAGGGATACTTCCTCCTCAGCTTCTTGATCCTTCTGTCAAGGATCGCCACAGGACCTTCCTCGTAGGTCACATCTGCATCAAGCTCAACCTCAACTGGCTGTATCACTGTGCCTAAATCCGGATGACTTTTCTTTAGCATACTGACATGGAACACTGGATGTAACCTGTGCAACTCTGGAGGCAACTCTATCTCGTAGGATACCTTTCCAACATGGGCTGTAACTGGGTAAGGCCCCATATACCTGGGTGCTAACTTACCCTTCCTTCCGAACCTTAACACACCTTTCCACGGTGAGACTTTCAGATATACTTTGTCTCCTACCTGGAACTCCAACGGTCGTCGGTGATTGTCTGCATAAGACTTCTGCCTGTCCTGTGCCACATTCCACTGTTGCTGTATCACTTTGATCTTTTCCGTCGTTTGCTGAACTAACTCAGGACCCAAAAGTTGATACTCACCAGACTCATACCAACACAAAGGAGATCTGCACTTTCTTCCATACAGAGCTTCATAAGGAGCCATGTCGATGCTTCACTGATAACTGTTGTTGTAGGCAAACTCTATCAAACTCAGATGTACATCCCAACTGCCTAGGAACTGCAAAACACAAGCTCGAAGGATATCTTCCACAATATGAATAGTCCTTTCAGACTGTCCATCTGTCTGCGGATGAAAGGCTGTACTGAATCTCAACTGTGTTCCCAACGCTCTGTGCAACTGTTCCCAAAAACGACTCATAAACTGAGGACCTCTGTCAGAAACGATTGTTGTTGGCACATCATGCAAACGAACTATCTCATCCACATATACTTGAGCGAGCTTCTCAGCTGTATACGTCGTCTTTACAGGCAGAAAATGGGCAGACTTTGTCAATCTGTCCACTATCACCCAAATGGAATCATGATTCCTAGTTGTCTTGGGTAGACTAACTACAAAATCCATGGTTATACGATCCCATTTCCACTACGGTATCGGCAAAGGTTGCAACGTACCTGCCGGTTTCTGATGTTCCGCCTTCACTTGCTGACATACCGCACATCTCGCCACGAACTCAGCTACATCTCTCTTCAAACCGGGCCACCAATACAAGTCCTTCAGACTATGATACATCTTGGTGACACCTGGATGCATCGCGTACATCGACGTATGTGCTTCCTCAAGCACCAACTTCCTCAGATTATCGGTATTTGGAACCACCATTCTATCACGATAGAAAACTAGTCCATCCTCGGACTCATGAAACCCATCACGCTTATCGCTGCCGAACTCTGATCTGATCAACTGTACTGCCTCATCTGTCTGTTGTGCATCCTTGATCTGCTGCCTCAACGTAGGCTTGACTTGCATCTGTGCGAAAAGACCAGATAACAAAGAAACTTCCATCTGCACATTCATCTGTCACAGAGAAACAAACATATCCCGCCTATGGCAAACAAGGGAACTCAACTGTGCCTTAAAAGAAGACTTTCTGCTAAGCGCATCAGCTATCACGTTCACCTTACCAGGATGATACTCGATAGTGCAGTCATAGTCATTGATCAACTCCATCCATCGTCGCTGTCACATGTTCAACTCATGATGCGTGAAGATATAGTTTAGGTTCTTATGATCCGTAAAGATCTGACACACCTCCCCATACAGATAGTGTATCCAAATCTTTAATGCGTGAACCACTGCTGCCAGCTCCAAATCATGAGTCGGATAGTTCTCCTCATGCTTCTTGAGATGTCGCGAGGCAAAAGAAACCACATGATCCTCCTGCATCAACACGCAACCTAAACCTTTCTTGGAAGCATCACAGAAAACAACATAGCCTTTCTCAGGCTCTGGCAAGATCAACACGGGAGCACTGGTCAGCTTCTCCTTCAGACTCTGGAAAGCTTGCTGACATCGATCATCCCAAACAAAAGGTACATCCTTCCTGGTCAACTTTGTCATTGGTAACGCGATCACACTGAAGTCCTTGATAAACCTCTGGTAGTATCCTGCTAGACCAAGGAAACTACGAACTTCCATTGGCGTCTTCGGTTGTTCCCAATCTGCAACACATTCCACCTTTTTCGGATCTACCTTGACTCCTTCATCGGATATCACATGGCCCAAGAAGGTCACTTCATCCAGCCAGAACTCACACTTACTAAACTTGGCATACAACTGATGTTGATGAAGAATAGTCAACGCTCGACGGAGATGTTGCTCATGCTCTAGCCTGTCCTGACTATAGATCAAGATGTCATCTATAAAGACTACAACAAACTGATCTAAGAATGGAAAGAACACTCTGTTCATCAGGTCCATGAAAGCAGCTGGTGCATTGGTTAACCCAAACGGCATAACCACGAACTCAAAATGACCATACCTCATCCTGAAAGCTGACTTCGGTATGTCATCCGCCTTTATCCTCAACTGATGATATCCAGACCGTAGATCAATCTTCAAGAACACCGTAGCTCCACGCAACTGATCGAATAGATCATCTATCCTCGGCAACGGGTACTTGTTCTTGATCGTGACCTTGTTCAACTGTTGGTAGTCTATACACAACCGCATCGAACCATCCTTCTTCTTGACAAACAGCACTGGAGCTCCCTAAGGTGACGTACTTGGTCAGATAAAACCTTTATCCAGCAACTCCTGTAACTGCCTCTTCAACTCTGCCATCTCCGCTGGAGCCATTCTGTAAGGTGTCTGTGCAACTGGCTGTGTTCCTGGAACCAGATTGATCTCAAAATCAATCTCTCGGGGTGGAGGAACACCGGGAAACTCCTCAGGGAACACGTCTGCAAACTCACGGACAACTGACACCTCCTCAAGGCTAAGACCTTTCTCCTTGGAATCTACTACGGTATCTACCACGTGAGCTAAGAATGCCTCACATCCTTGTCGTAACAACTTATCCGCCACCAAAGCTGATACTAAGCACGTCGGAAGAATCTTCCTATCTCCCTGGAAGATCCACTTCTCTCCCGTAACATCAAACACTGCCTGCTTGGAACCACAGTCCAAAACAACCTTATACCTTTCCAAGGTATCCATCCCAAGGATGACATCAAAACCATGCATATCAAGTGGTATCAGATCCACTTGAATGCGATGTCCCAAGAAAGACAAGACACAAGATGGACACTCTTTTCGAAGCAAAGAGGAACCATCAAGAGGGGTTTCTAACAACAAGCTATCCTTCATACGGCTAATAGGTAAATGACAGTTCTCAAGCGTACTATAGGCGATAAAAGAGTGTGTAGCACCCGGGTCAACCAGAACTGATATAAAGCAAGAAGAAGACATATGAGAATGAAATAACTCCATCTGACCTGTCACCACTCGCGGGTTGACTATCGCCTCCGGTTGATTCATGGCATAGAATCGAGCCGTTGCTTGTTGTCCACGACCTCTGCTTCCCTGAGTAGACGATCCAACCTGAGACGCTTGGCTGCGTCCTCGTCCTCTGCTACCACTGGGCTGTGGTCTCTCAGATCCCTGAAGGTTCTGCCTCGGGTGCTGCGTCACTTCATCATCTTTATAGGGACAACTTGACCTGATATGTCATGTTGGACCATAGGCATAGCATGTCCTAACATCATCTCGAGGCCGGGATGGCCCTGTCACCGCCACAGAAGCCAAACTTTACGCCTTAGAAGATGAAGAAACATAACCTCTTCCCCTACTCATAGACCACTGAGATGGCCTACCAGAACCTCTTATCGCTGCCGGTGCTGAAAACCTGGGCTTCTTGAAGCCACCAAACCTATGACTCTGGAACTGAGAAGATCTCTTCTTAGCCATAGACTCTCTCTTCTCCCTTACTGATCATTCGATCCTCTGAACAGATTCCACAAACATCACAAACCGTTCTCGGTTCTCCAACGCAGAAACTGGTGTTGTCAGCTCAGCACTTAGACCCTTCTCAAAACGTCTGATCTGTTCCTCGTCTATCGTTGCCATGTGAGGACAAAACCTCAACAGATCCATAAACTTGGCTTCATACTCGGTGATGTTCATCGTTCCTTGTCACAGACTTTCGAACTGACGGATCTTCTCATCCAGATACGTCTTGGGAAAGTATCTGGTGACGAACTCGCGTCGAAACACTTCCCAACAGATCACCTCACCAGGTCTCTTCTCTTCCTCGATGGTCCACCAGTGACCAGCACTACCTTTCAAAAGGTAGACGGCGTGCTTTACTTTGTCTTCTTCGGGGATGTCAAGGATCTGGAAAGCCTTCTCAAGACTTGTCAGCCACAGATCTGCATCCACTGGATCAGCCGTTCCAGAATACTCCGAAGCTCTGACTCGGCGAAGCCGCTCAAAGGTCTTCCCAATACCCGATGCTTCTCCATGGGGAACCTGTGCTCACGGAGGAGGCACTGGTAATCGCTCAACCATGAGATTCATCATAGCCATTAAATGCCCCATAAGATGTTGGTAGGCAGGATGTTCAAGTATGGCTGGGTCAGGTTGGGGGACCTCAGGCACCCGATCTTCATGTGCCTGCTCAAAAGCTCCATCAACTGATGCAGCATCGCTGTGGTCAGTAGCGAGTTCTTCATGGTTTCTAGACATCTTGGCTTTTCTTCCGCTGAGGGCAGAAGAATTCTATGAGAAATTCTGGAGAACAAATAAGAACAAACACAACCTATTCCTAGATCCCTGTATACTCAGCGAACCTAAAGCTCTGATACCAAACTTGTGGCAACACATCCCATTATCACATAGATAACGAGGTGTTACGCGAAAACGTGCGGAAATCACCATAACCACAACTTAACCAAAAACATGGGTTAATTAAAATCGTTTGTGGAAAATTGATAAACTGAGAAACATATTACATTTCAGTCCATATCCTGCAAGAAAACATATTATATACATATCCATACAAGCCTGGATACATGTCCACAGCTTAGAGCAACAGCTGTCCTGTCATAACCATGGGTTTACCACCTGTTCATACATATAAAGGCCCATATCCGGCCAGCAGCAGGATATACAAACATTATCGGCCGTACATTGTAAAACAACGTCAAAACACCACCAAGGACCTGAGAGTACAGGGATGACTCTAGACTCTACAACAAAACATCCAAAACAACAGTGTCTCCAAAGCTTGCCTTCTACAGATCTTCGTGCTGCTCGGCTGCAACCCCGCAACCACCACCACGACAAGCTTGACTACCTAAAAAGGGTGCAAACTAGCGGAGTGAGACAATTGAATATTGTCCCAGTGGGAGGCATAACTCCTCGCCAAAGCTACAAAACCTTAGATAAGATAAAGGTTAAACAACAGATTACTAGATAAGGAATATGACAGAAACAATTATGAAAAACAAGTCATCCTCACCATCATACTTACCAGCTGTACCAACATATTTCCCAATGGAACATGATTGACTAGATAAACTATATATGAAACTCACCACATAGGAGTAAAGCATAGTAACTACAAGATAAATAAGGTTAACTACACAAACAAGGCCTCAACTAATGTTTCGTGTTTGTCTTAGGCAGTATATACTAAACGGATATATTACATTTTATTATGCCCTGAGGAAATGAACCGTACCATTCAAATCCAACCTTCGGCTGCGAAGCCCATAACCGGTGCCATACAAGGTCAATGGAAGAACCGGAATCCAAGACCTCACCCCTCGGGGTCAGTACACGAGAACACAAAGCAGGACCATAGTCTCATGCTCAAGTGGTCTAAAGCCACAGGGTCAACTCCACAAGCTACCCTCTGCCTAGCCTGCCTCGGTACAGGTCACGGTGCTAGAAACTGAGCCACGGGTCTAAACATCGTGCTCAGAGCCATGAACGCATTCATGCTCAATATATCACATATCTGGAGCCATGGGCCATGTTCACCATGCTCGTCATGCATCCAAGTCTACAACCGCAGCTGCACTCGTTTCACCTCTCTATTTTAGGCTAGGAGAAACCTCGCATATTCAAAAATATGCGCTCCGGGTTAACCCGCAGGAGAACCCGTTTCATCATCACCCTATCCTGACTGGTGATGAATCTATGGCCAGGGCAAACTACATGGTAGATTTCACTGTGATTATTTAGTATCCTTTAGATGGATTTCAAGATTCAACCAAGTTGTATAACATGCAAGACATAACAAAAGGCAAACAACATAAACTCAACATTATGCATTTCCTATAATTTACATCATACTGATCCATCACCACATGTTATCACTTGGCCTCTTGCCAACCATCTAGATCCATCTCAAGGATAATCACATATCATGGGATCTCAATCCCTCATTACATAATGCCATAGCCTCTCAAGGCTTTCAACATCATTATGGAACATCATTCACAATACACCTGTCATTAGTATTCTCATATAATCATTTCTCATGGCCTTTCATTTGGCTAAGCATTACCTGCATCATTCAATATCCATGTGAATAATCAAAAGACCTATATTATCAACATAAGATGACAATTAGGGTTAAGTACATTGCTAGCACACAATAACAATAATAATTAGATCCATGCCTCACCTTAAGGTCGCACATGTAAGCATATTATCAAGCAACCCTAATGCATGCTCAAGATCTCATTTGGCATTTAAGAGAACATAAATATCATTATCAAGGAAATGAACCACCATAAAAGCATATTCGACATGTCACCTTTTCATGATAGGCCACGCCCTCACAAGAGATACCATGAACCCTCACTAAAAGTCATCTCGGCAGAACCCACCCTCATCTAAACCCTAACGAGCGTGTAGCTCTAGCAAGCGTGCAGAGCAAGGCCTGTCCAGGTGCGCAGGTATTGGGTGAGACAAGGTGCTAACTGGGCGTGCACGGTGAAGCAGAGCGTGCAAGGAAAACGGGCGAGCAGGGTAGAGAAAACATGCAAAGCAATGAGCCGGGTACTAAGTCGTGCAAGACTGACGGGCGAGCAGGGTAGAGCATAGGCGAATAGCCCTGTCGGGTGACACGCGCAGAGGGTGTCGCGCGAGCACTGGTATCAGGTGAGCCAGAGAAAACCGGGTGACCCAGGGGCGTGCAAAGCATATCGGCTACTCGGGCAAGTGTCGGGCGAGCAAGGCCTATCGGGCGAGCCAAGGGAAAAGCTGTGTGAGCAAGGTAGTATTGGGTGAGCCAAGGTTGTGAGGCGAGTGGGCAGGGGCACACTGAATGAGCAGAGCATGCCGGGTGAGCAGCCCCATCAGGCGAGCAGCCTGCCGGGCAGCCTGCCGGGCAGAGCTGGCTCAGGGAGAGCAGGTTCAGGTTGCTCACCCGCCCAAGGTACAAAAAGAGAAAACTTGCCCACACAAGCCGTGTAGGGTCAAACTAGGGCAAGGGCTGTCGAGCAGCACCTCCCCCAAGCACATCTCGACCAAGGTGTAACTCTAGATCATCTAAACAAGCTCACCATCTTGACCAAGGTGAGAAGAGGGTATTGCTCGAGCCACTAGGTCATAAGTTCACCTCAATCGGGTAGGAAAGAGGGGTATTGCTCATGACACTAGGACACCAAGCTCACTCATCTAGACCAAGGGAAGAAAGGGGTATTGCTCTCCTAAACCCTAACACATATAGATCGTCCAACATGCAAGCTCAACAAGGACCAACTACTAACATGTAGAGGCAAGATTAAAGCAACACATATGAAAGAAGGAGATAGAGTAGTTAGGGTTAGAGTCATGCAAACCGCCTTAAGCTCCAAAGAAGAAGATGTACTTCGAGCTCCAAGGGTTTTCGACCACCAAAGCTCCTCCAAGGGGGGGGGGTGTATCGGCCACCACTTTCCTCCTTCAAGGGTGTGTTGGCCACCAAGCAAGGGAAAGATGGAGTGTCGTGCACAAGAAGGAGAGGAACTAAAAGGGACCTCAAGCTAAGTAAGGAACCACCTATATAGAAGGAAGGGGAGGAGAAACTAAGGTTGTCCTATGTTAGGTGTCGTCCACCCAAGGGACACTTGTCCACCAACTCAAGCCACCACTCTTGCAAGCCATAAGACACTTGTCCAAGATGTGCACCATGTATCCTCCAAACGTGACCAAGGTTGGACCAAGCTTCATGGGTGACACACCAAGCATATACTAGGGTGACACACCTCCTCTCTAGGTCGACACAAGCTCTACTTGGCCGACACAAGGCCCAAGCAAGCCCAAACAAGGAACTCTAAGGCCCAAACGAGTTCAACAAAGGCCCAAAGAACTCAAACAACAAGCCCAAACCTTCCTCTCAACCCTAGAGGAAGCAAAGAGAGAGAAGAACACCTCTCAAGGTGGCAAACTTGCTCACAAAACCCCAAACTTGGGTGATTTGCAAGTAGCACCTCCAACACTCAACAAAGCACAACCAAACCCTAATCACCACTAAAGGTGATTAGCAAGCATCAAACCATCAAGGTTAAGCAAAGCAAACAGGGTAAGCCCTAAACGCAGGTCAGGGTCCTTACATTAATCATCTGTGAAAGAATAGCACTGGGCCTAATTACTATTTTAACTAGTCGAGTGGGGAATAACTAATCCATTACAAACATGTGCACAGGGTGGTGGGACATATCCTGCCTCAAGGAGCCGAATCTTTAAGGAGCCAAAGCCCAAAGGGACCAAGGTCCAGGGAGTCAAATCTCAATATAGACCAACTCAAGTACTACCATAATATTCAATAAAATTCAACAACGATAAATTGGAGTGGTAAACTTTCAAAGAGGTAGGAATGGCTTACAAAAGTATAGGGCTCACCACTATAATAATGTACATGATATTCAAGAGGGAAGTTAATAACTCAATATGGAAATAGAGAATCTAGTACCTTTATCTTAAGAGAAGATTCAATCTTTCGCCACTGAATGTGTAACTCTGAAAATGCAAGAACTAGAAAGACAAAATATTTGTCGATGTATGATTATTTTCTTGGAATGGATTCTTCTTCAATATTTTCTATTTATGTTTCTTTTTGTGTTTCTCATATAGGTTACTAATATTTTATAATTCTCAAAATTATCTTTCCATATAGTACTTCTAGTATAATGGGTAATTCTTATCATATATGTGTAACCACCATAGTATGTGTATTCATCATTTCATCATATTCTCTCTGTATGTGAAGTGGATATATGGTTCATGTATGTATTTGTCCTTCTAAGGTGCTATCACTATTTTGTTAGGATTATAAAATTAGTGATTATATGCATGTCATCCTCATGGTTACAGACTCAAATGTTAACATTTATATATGATACTTTAATTTACATCCTTTTTAGTTGATCATTAAAATATTTCACATTCTTTTCCTATTATATTTTTCAACATAAATTTCTTAATGGTCATACTCACTCCTTCTAGTTATTAGGATATTCTCTACTATGGGAAACATTGCATGTGATTCCAAATGAAACATTTTATAAGTTACATTGTGTAGTACAAGATATCAACTTTTCATTTTTTTGGTGATTTTCATATGAATATAACCCTTGGGTTCCAAGTAGATCATCTTTTGAATTATGTTGTTGATGATATGTTCTATGTCCATTCATAGGGTATAAATGTTCCAAAATAACATATTGTAGTCATTTTGAGATATTTATGCCATTATGTTTCCTATTGTGTAGAATTACCATTTTGTCCTTCATATATAAATTTTGAATGAATTCTCTTTAGTTGTTTTAAATTCTTATTAAGATCCAATGGATTCATATTGTATTACTAGAGTCATAAACCTTCACTCAATACCTATACATTTATATTTATTTACATATTTGTATACCTACCAAAGTTCTATTCATTTATCCATTTAATGAATGAGATCTCCTTTTGTTATGTGTTTCTAAAGATATAGGGGCCACAATTAACATATTCTTTAAGGAAAACATGTCATTTCTTCACAAATTCTACTATTTATTACATGAGTTAATAAATTACTGCCTTGCCAAAGATGTGGCACCCAATTGGTAAAAGTGTTGATGTATGACTGAGAGATCGCAGGTTTGAACCCAGGCGACAGGATGAATGAATCACTAATGGTTAAAAAAAATATTACCTTAGGTCAAAATATTATTTAATATGGTAGAATGGGTCATAAAAAGTCAAACTAAGTTGATTATGATCCAACTAGTATTTTCGGACATTCATGTGATTTTCTTGATTTTTAATTATTTATTAATATTTCTTTTCTTTTTCTATATGCATTATTCATTAACATGCATGCTATTCATTTTGGATGATGATTACAAATAATTAGTATATATTATAAAGTTTAGTCATTTTGGTCAAGCCAAAATGTATATTTTTTCATTCATTTCCATTATTTATAGACATTTACTTTTTCTATATTTATGACTCATTAATATGGATTTTAGTCATTTACCATTTTAAGTAGGAGTAAATAGAAAAACATACTTTTATTAGTCACATTAGTCAACTAAGACATATATAAGTGAAACTATCATTTTTAGGTATTTATTAGTTTTCCACAATTTCGAAGCATTTATACCTTCTTTTTGTTAATAGTGCACAACCATATACACTGGCCACATCTATATGTTTATATGAAATTAATAACATGTTTTGACTATAGTTCATAATTGTGTAACTAAAGTTTGATATTTCATTTCTATGTGATACTTATTTACTCTAATAATTATCTAATCAATTACCCAATTGATGTTTCATTTAGAAAATGAGGACTATAACGAAGGAGAAGAGGATGGACCTGCTATAGTAAGGGATAGCTCACCCGAGGAACAATCGTGGCTTGTGGGAGGTTGGTAGCTCTCTACCGGCTTCGTAGTGGTTGTCGATCCTTTGGACGTCGCATGAGATGCTGCTGGAGGTAGTCCCAAGTTTGGTGGCGTGAGAAGAGTGCAACAGCTCCTTGCCAAAAAAATATGTTGTCGGGGTTGGAGACGACACCGCGATCTTGAGCAGGGAATTATAGGATCGCTAACTGGTGACTCAAGGGTCGAAAAGGTAATAGGAAGTTTGGTGGAGGCGAAGGAGGTTGTGTGGAGTGGACTATGGCTGCTCTTGTGTGGAGTTGTAGGGCATACTAAGACCAAGTCTTCACGCCGATGGGCCGAGTGATGATGCGAACAACCAGATGACATGGAAAATCTGAAAACGCGAGTACTCATGTGACGGGGTGGCAGGTGGTAGTTTGACACGGCCGTGGTCGACATAATTTGCGGGTTGTGGCATTGTTAATTTATAGTATTAATAGGTTCTGATCTATAAATTCATCCATTCGGGTCTGACATCAGTCTCAAGGTTCAAAGATCTCAAAATGGCTCCTATTAGTTTCTGTCAAGAAGACTAAGATGATTATTGTGGTGAAGCTCATATGTCTTCAAGGACTTGGGGTTGTGGGTATGTGCTCTCCACTAGTTGTGAGACCTACCGATTTATAGGGTATGTAAATGGTAAGGAGGGGAAGAGGTAATGACAGAAATGGATGAGTGAATCGAGAGTCAGTTGCCACCCGGCTACCCACCTGTTATATTAGGAATCAATAATAAATCTGCCCTAGCCGTTTTCTGCAGATACGAATTAATTAGGCGTAGAAGTCAAAAAGTCTTTTTCTTGCCAAAATTTCGACTAATTTCGGTTCTCCAGCAACTATCTCCTCCATTAGATCTTCCTCTGTCAAGTGTTCTCTATCACTGACGTACAGTACCAGAGCTCAGTCATCCCGCTCTATTTTCAGACAGATACATGTAATATATGGATTTGTGTATTGTACGTCTTGTACTATACATCTTGTAATCTGTACTGGTATTGTAATTTGAACAAAGTTTGTAATATGTATGTGTAATATTTAGGCCATGTTTGGTTTGTAGGAAATTAAAGGAAAAAATACCTAAATGGCACATTTGCCAATTTTAATTACCTAAATGGCATGTTCTTGAACTTATTGCCCAAAATGGCACATTTTGGAGCAATATGTCCCCTGCTGGGACGCATTGCTCTCCCGCGAGGCAATGCGTCCCGGTGGGGGACGCATTGGTCCCACAGGAGGGCAATGCGTCCCGAGCTGTGACGCATTGCTCTGTTGTGGGACCAATGCGTCCCCCGCCGGGACGCATTGCCACGCGGCAGAGCAATGAGTCCCGGAAAGGGACGCATTGACCCCACAGGACTGCAATGCGTCACGGCTCGGGACGCATTGCCCTTGTATGGGACCAATGCGTCTCCAGATGGGACGCATTGCTCAATGAGTCTCCATGCAGGACGCATAGGAGCAATGCGTCCCCATGCAGGACGCATTGATTTTTTTAATCATTTTTTGCAATCACTGATATGTTATTGATATGTAAATTAACAATATTGATTATATTTATATATTTATAATTCGTTCACTTGTATTTGGATATCTATAATATACTCAATTATTATAAATTTGTCAATTTCAATAGGTCGTAACATGCATATGGAATATATAAGTATATTGCAACCAACATTGGTTGGTTCCTAATTGATTATATAATACGAACTTAATCCAAATAATTGAGATAGCAATTAAAAACAAGGTTAAAACATGAACCAACATGACGAGAAAATAATACACAACAGAACAATATGATAGATCCACAACAACATGATCCAAAATGAACCAATGTCATATCATAATATGATAGATCCACATACAATAGATGTCCTCACAAAGGCATACATACAAAACTGTACAATATATAAAAAACTAAGTATGTCGTCCTCGCCCACGACGTCCTCGCCCACGTCCCTCTACATCAGGATCCTCTGTACCGATGTCATCTGGAGACTGTTGAACTGGGGACAACTGTGTAGGAGGTTGCTGGCGAGCATCAGGGAAGAAATGAAAAGGTGGAGGTGGGGTGAGGGGTCTAGGAAAACCAGGATAGGATGCATCGGGTGGGGTGCATCCTGAGAAATCAAACGGAGTAGGTGAATATGTGACATAAGATGGTGGTCGGCTCTCGGGAATAATTGCTGGTGGGAATGGAGTGTATGGAGCAGAAGAAGAACTTGCTCCATGGTATGATGGTGGTTGAGGTGGGGTGATGAATGAGGAATATGAAGCAGCTCCTGAAAAATATGGCCCTGTCGGTCCCCATGACATGAACTGAGAAGTGGGAGTGGGAGTGGGCTCAACAGTAGGAGTAGGAGTAGGAGTAGGAGTAGGAGTGGGCTCAGGGGCTGTGGTATGAGTGGGTATGGGATCCCATGGCCGAGCATAGTCGGGAAGACTATCAAAGTAACTCCCCTGGATGGTATAGATGCTGTCTCTGATCTCTGCAGGGGCGTGCTCTACTGCCGCTCGGATCGCCACATGTGTTTGTACCTGTAAAATAAAGTATGTACACATAATAAAGACCAATTACATATATTACAAATAACAAAGATAAATAATAACAATTTGTAAAAGAAAATAATAATGATACTCACAAATTCCTGCTGACGATAACTTTGCGGGTAGTATATGCTTGGAGGCATAGCTGGAGGGGGAACAATGTATTGTGGATGATACCATGCATAGTGACCCTGAGGACTGTAGACTGTATCAGCTGGTGGAGCGGGAACTAAGCTCTCACGTCTGTTGTTCCACATCTGCACCTCCTGCCTATAATGAAGCATCCAATCCTCAGCCGCATGACCCCTCCCATCTATCCGGCTAAGCTGCGGCAGCTCAAGAGTAGGTTGTACTTGAACAAAGCCGAACTGTCCAAGTACTCTGTCGGGAAAGTGCCACTCCACTATTGTGTAGCACAACAGAGGCACTCGTGCCAACCAAATATCACTACCATCTCTACAAATGGCAGGCAATCTCTCGAGAACCTCAGCAGTGTAAGGAGTCAACTGTATCTGTTATTCATATAAACAACGTGTATCATATAAAAAGGAGTAAATTGTAAATAAATAAAACATACCAAACAACAGAGGTAAGTAAGTTATACCTGTGAGGGCAAAATCTGGTCAAATGCTGAATCGTAAAATTGAATTGTTCCCCTGATAGTTTGACTCCTTTGGACAAAGGTAGGCCACCTATTAAATTGAGAAACTAAATTTAGATAAACACTACATAATATTTAGACAAATAAAAAAGTTAATTGTGTTGATCTTTAACCTGTAGCCCAAGGGAACATCTTCTGGCCAATCATTCCAGCGCATTCTAATTGTACCTGGGCGTCCAATTCCCAACCTCTCCCAACACCACAGCTGTAATAGGCACACACAACCTGATAGATGGGCTGTTCTCCTAGACCGGGTGGTTGCCTTATACAACTCCCTATATAAGAAAGCTAGAGTTGCAGCATCCCAAGATAGAGTGCCACAATGTGCAAAATCGGACACAAGAGGGAGATACCTAACATGAACTCTATCCCCTGTACTATCTGGGATAAGGTAACTACCTAAGAAATATAAGAGATATGCCCTAGTATACCTTGTCCTCATTTCTACTTGTTGTTGTTCATCACCCGCGGTCAGATCCATATCCTTGAAGGTCTCACGCAACCAAATCAAGGAGATATGCCCCTTAGACATCCCATCTGGTGCATCTCCTAAGAAATTCTCACAAAGGTGAGTCCATGAAGAAAATTGCCCCTCATTTACACCTAAAGGATATGAAGCTATAACCGGTGGGCCATCAATCCTCAGGCCTAAAAGAACTGCAACATCCTGAAGAGTGACACTCATCTCAAAAGGGGGAAGCCTAAAAGTATTGCTAGAGTTGTCCCACCTGTTAACTAATGCAGTTATTAAAGTAGGGTCAAGGTGGATACATGGTAGCCTATGAACAAGCCCAAAACCAGCTATGGAAATATTGTCTAAAACATCCTGGTCAATAATAGGCCATTGTGCCAACATAATGTGGTGCTGGGAGAGTCGGTAGGTTTCTTTTCTAGGAGCCATATCTATGAAAAGTGAAAATATTTCATTAAATGAAAAGTGCAAAAATTACATTACATAAAAAGTGCAAATAGTGTACAACATTTAAGATTGTCAAGATTCTTCATTAGATAAGATGAAATTACAACATGAACAACATGAATTACATTAACAAACAATATAAAAATACAACATGAACTACATGAAATTACTGCATTTGATTCAGTATCTCATCTAGAGGTTCATAAAATGGCCACACTTGATGTACCACTCGATGTATCTCTGGATGTGATACAGCTAACTGGTTTTTTACTTGTTCGTTGATTGGCATTGCTTTCTGTTTTGTGTGATCCCAATACCAACCAGGTAGCTCAAGAAGTTCTTCATACATGTGAAACATTTGCTTTAAAAATTGCCAATGAAATTTTGCTTGTTCTTTTGTCACTATAAATCCTAACTTGTTGTGCAACAAATCTGGTACATCATTCCAGTCATCATCCAATAGAGTTTGATGAGCCATTTTTCCCTGTAGGAACTTCGTAGCTATTATTTGGATTAACTCTACGGACATGTGAAATGTCCATGTCCTTTGATGAGCCATCTATAGAAATTGAAATTACAAACATTACATGACTTTAGTGAAATTGCAAACATTACATGACTTTAGTTAAATTGAAACTGCAAATATTACATGACTTGAGTAAATTGAAATTGCAAACATTACATTAGAGAAGCCATCATATGACATTAGGACAAGTGCGTCTATTATGGCCCTTTCTGCCACACTTATGACAGTGATATGTATACTGATTTGGATCAACATCCATAGTTGAATGCCTTCTCTTTTTCTTTGGTCTTCCAGCTTGCCTTTGTTTCCTAGGGGGTAATAAGGGATAAATACCTCTACTTTCATCAAATTGAGGCCAATACCTCTTGTCGGGAATGCCACGAAATTCAGTTCTGTACGCATTTAGATAAGCCTCATTTGTATAATATGCACTCACGAGTGCATCAAGATCCCAATTGACAGATTCTGCAGCTACCCAAACATGAGAGCATGGAAAATGCCATTGTTGTGGAAAACCACAGCTGCATTCACTGCCACCATTTGGACGCACTATTACTTGAAATTTATATCCATCCATGTCACCAACAAGCCATTCATCATTGTTCACACGGATGTGTATTGTCAATTTTTTTGCATCCTCTCGAACATTATAAAGCTTATCATGAACCTTAAAGGGCCAATGAAATCCATGTTGTGCACGTTTATTTGCGAGATTACGCCTGCACAGCCACATGGTCACAGAGCGATAGTATGTGGCAACAATTAACGCTTGTATTGGCAAACTTCTAACACCTTTTAAGACTCCATTACAGCCTTCAACATGATTGGTAGTCAATGACCCATACCTGCAACCTCTGTCATATGCGAGAGCCCAATGTACTGGATTTTGGCCCAATAAATATGACTTCGCTGCTGGTTCTATGGTTTCTATAACAGTCATATGACGATCAAATTCATGTGTATCAGTTGTGGATCCCACCTTCCACATAAGGTCCCTCAACTCCTTGGACTTGAACTGCTTATGGAAGTTCTCCCGAAGATGTCGAAGACAATAACGATGTTGAGCCCAATGAAATTTTGATTGAAGGGCTGGAAAAATCCCACTCATTCGATCAGAAATAATACACAAGTCTGTACGTCGTGGAATGATTGGAATACAAGTTTGTAGAGAACCAAAGAACCACTCCCAGGAGTCCTTATTTTCTTTCTCGACAACAGCAAAAGCAAGTGGAAATAGACCATTATCAGCATCTATGCCACATGCAAGGAGAAGTATGCCAGTATATTTTCCTGTTAAAAATGTGCCATCAACAGTAAGAACAGGCCTACAATAGGCCCAACCCCTCACAGCTGGACCAAATGCCCAAAAGACCCGCTTGAATCTACGAGTGCCTTCAGTTTGAAGGATATAATCATCAATAAGGTGGGCATATATAGTTCTTGGAATATATTGTGTCAGAGAAATTAGGAACGGCAACAAACTATGATGTGATGATTCCCAGTCTCCAAATATTTTACAAACAGCCTTCCTCCTCGCTAGATATGCCTTCTTGTAAGATATATTGAGCCTTAGTTCAGCATTCACCTTGTCACGAATTTCTCGTGTCGACATATCCAGTCGTGATACTAGGATTGGCATTATCATTCGAGAAATATAAGATGTTGTGACTTGGTGATGATCATGATTCATAACAGTTAATTCACAATTGTGGCCTTCTTTACAACGTTTTATCTTCCACATGCCACCTGCTTTTTTGGACTGGCAAGCGGTCAATCTCCAAGGACATCGTTCATCATGGATACAAGCAAGTTTAAGATGACGATTATTTGAGCGTAATGTACGGTACTGGACATTCTTTTGTACCGACCATTTTTGGAGTGTCTCAACCAGTACAACTTTAGATGCAAATAAAGCACCCTCATATATAACAGCACTGGAAGGATTGTAATCGAGACGAAATTCATGACAAAAATCTTCCACCCAGTCATCATCTTGAAAAGCTTCATAGTTGGAATCAATGTGTTCATGTTGGGGCCATTGGTTGTCAAATATGGATGGAATATGACTCAATGCTACAATAGAGTCAGGGAATGGATGTGTGTGCTCAACATCGGTTTCAGTCAATGACTCATCCTCAGGTGGTTCACTGTTATTACCACCTTCAATGTCACTATTGTTATCACCTTCATGATTACTATCATTATCACCTTCATGATCACAATCATTATCTCCCTCCTCAACCTCAACACCAATATTCTCAGTAGTTAGATTTTGAGAAAATTGAGGTGGTTCACTCCACTCAGCTGTTAAATTGCTAAGACTGAATTGAGGTGTAAGACTGAATTGAGGTGGTTGACTCCATTCAGTAGTTAAATGACTTTGAGATAATTGAGTTGGTTGACTCCGAGAGAATTGAGATTGAAATTGATTCAATAGACTCATTAAATAAGGTTGTTGGTGGATAGATATTTTTTCAAGAAACACATCAATATAGGCATCAGCTGAAAGTGATAACAAGGTTCTGTATGCATCATCATCATCAACTTGTATGAGCATATGATTTTCTCCAGGGAAAAGATAGGATATTTTGATAGAGAAGTGGTTGGGATTGATGTCAAGTGTTGTATAGATATATGATTTTAGTTCAGATAGGGTATTAATAAGTGAAATGTTTATGGGTCTAACAGATCGACTAGAATAAGACCCATCAGAGAGAAATTGTCCATCATATCGCATCTTCACAATTCGTGAATTTGAACTAGATGCCATGTTCCTATATTTTAGAATATTATATTAACATCAGAAAGAAATTCATATTTTATGACATTATATCAACATAAATTAATATTTTAGAGCAGTGACATCAATTTGGAATTAAATTTATTGGACTACTTTTTCTATAACATTAACAGTGAACAACAATTAAGAACAACAATTTTGCTATTTTTTTCAGTAAAATTAACTAACATTTCATAACAACAATTTTGCTAATTTTTTAGTAACACAAACATTTCAAAATAACAATTTTGCAATTTCGAACAATACATTTTCAGGTATTAAGTAGCCTTCAATTGTCATTTTCTACATCATTATTTCAGTAATGTACAATTAAAGAGTAACAATACATTTATTTCAGTTGTAATATTTCGTACTAAAGTTAAGTTCATATTTTGAAAATTAAAATTTTGGTAGAACAAATACCTGAAATGGAGAGTTATCGGTTGACAATCGAAGAATAGAAGAAGAGAAAGAAGAAGCTCCAAGTAGTCTCCGAGCAGTAGCAGATATCAGCTCCAAGATCGCCCGAAATAAGCTAGAAAGCACCCAAAGCAATAGAAATTCGAGACGAAGCTCCAGAGCAATGGGAGTATAGAGCTAGATGAAGGAAATGAAGAATGGTGTGAGTTTGGGGGGCTGTTTTCGGCCAATATATATAGGGGAGCAATGCGTCCCGGTTGGGGACGCATTGCGCCCACGTGGACCGCCGCGCGGCGGCCCAACGGTAACATAGCCGTTGGCCTGGGAGCAATGCGTCCCCGTCCCGGACGCATTGCCCGCGTGGCAAATTCTAGCCGTTGGGCGCGTCCCGGGGCGCGACGTATTGGTCCCACAAAGGGCAATGCGTCCCGGTTCGGGACGCATTGCACTCCCGTGGGGCCAATGCGTCCCCCGTCGGGACGCATTGCTCTGCCGCGTGGCAATGCGTCCCGGCGGGGGACGCATTGGTCCCACAACAGAGCAATGCGTCACGGCTCGGGACGCATTGCCCTCCTGTGGGACCAATGCGTCTCCCACCGGGACGCATTGGCTCGCGGGAGAGCAATGCGTCCCGGCAGGGGACGCATTGCTCCAGAAATGTGCCATTTTGGGCAATAAGTTCAAGAACGTGCCATTTAGGTAATTAAAATTGGCAAATGTGCCATTTAGGTATTTTTTCCGAAATTAAAACCCCTGGATGGAGCGAGAGAAAGGTTAGAAAAGGATACGATTGGGAAGGAATTAAAAAGGGCTAATTTTGGTTGGGTGTAGAATCAACCAACACAACGAGTTGCAAATCAGGAAACAAAACGTAACAAATTGCAATTACAACGTTTTTCGTTTGGTATTATGTAAAACGAGAGTTGATTTTCGGCCCAACCAGACAGGCCTTAAGACGTTTGGCTAAACAGACGGAAAGAAATCACGATTCATAAGATGAAAACTGGACGCTTTGCTCCAGGTTGGTGGAGACACCACCGCTCAAGATCACTGTCAGTTGAGAAGTGTTCCAGGTTAAAAAGGCCTCTTTGCTGCTACACAAGAGAACCTGCTGTTCACCGCCTAGCAAAGCCCTGAGAACGGCCCAGACGCCCAAACAAGGAAATTAAGCTGATGTGTCCCTGGCATGATGCGTAGACGACGACTGTGCTGACACCATAATAGACGACGAAGAACACCATGAGGTCGACGATGTGTATCAGGTCTAATTAAAACTCGTCACAAGGAGAGTCTCGCGGTCGTTGTTTCCATATGCAGCGTCAGCTCTGCCACGGATTGACCAAAGTTGAATGCAACGCAATAGGTTTATGAATCCCAGGGGTAGCGCCCCATTTAATTATCCTGTTTGTAGTGGATACGGATCCGTGTCGAATAAAATATATCCTATCCGACGGCCACACCAAACATAGAAAACCGTTTCTATGGAAATGAATCCCTTTCCGGCTGCTATATCCCACGTACCAAACACGCTCTTAGGGTATTGTAATGGGTGTTAGTAATAGGTGTTAGTGCTATATACCGGTAAAATTATGATAAAAATTGGGAACTTGTGTTGTTGTTTGTTAGTATTGTATGTCACGAATGTCGCACATTTTATGTATGACTAAATTTTGGAAGTTGTTTTGTTGTGAGTTAGTTCTGTACGATGGAAAAGTTGTGTATAGTATACATGATGAAAGTTTGGAAATTTTATTGTTGTGTGTTAGTATCGTACAACATGTATTGTATATCTTGTAATTTATGTTGGTATCATACACCGAAAAAGTAAGACAAACTCATATCATCAAGGGAGAACTTCATTCAGATTTGAAAATGAATTAATTAAGCATTGTATGCATAAGGAAGATTATCAAAAGATATTATACGACTCGTATTGTATATCTTGTACTGTATGTAAATTGAGTTAAAAATGATAATGATTATGCATGAGTGAATATTGCAATATGTAATGTTGTGTAAAATACTTATATATGACTAAAGTTTGGAAGTTGTGTTGTTGTGTACATATAATGGCATTAGACGCAACATATGAATAAATTGCAAAAGAAAACGTATTAGCAAATGTAAGTAGAGTACGTGCGTATTTGAGAGGGACTCTGAAGAAAAATCAAGAGGCAACAAAGCTTTTGAAAAAATGAAGGAATTAGGGACGAACAAAAATTTAAATCTAAATACTTTTCCTAATTTGTGGTGTATTAAGATATCACACACGCAATCCGTTGGGAAGTGGATTATAATTGCATTTTACATACGTTTTGCATGACTTTTGTATGAGAAATAATATAAAAAATTTGTTACAGGTGGAATACTTCTGGAATGCATTAAAACTCGTGTTTTCCCATACTCCGAATATGCCAACGGTTGCACTTGAATTGGGTAAGCGATTATGGAATTTTTCTTATTAATCGGGACAATCTAAAGGGCGCTGAATTCGAGTGTTATGGAAAGTTGAGAAGACGATACATGTTAGTGCCAATTATGCCAATGGTGTTTCAGGTCCTATCGTTACTGAGGAGGGAAACTAATTTGTAATGAAAGTTGTTAAAGAAACGTTTCTCGGTTGGCTAAACAATAACTTCATATTGGTTGTTGAGTTCCATCCATCACGGATGCATGCAAAGCAAAGGAAGACCATTCGTCATCACCATGGTCGTGGACTCAATTAATTCTTATTAATTTGGCATAAGTTCCAATGGAAACGTTTTTAATTGTTCCTTTACTTGCTTAAAATATTAATTGTCTTGCACCGTGGGTCATACCATAACGTATAGTCTATTCAACATCGTTTATGATCTATTTATTTGAAACTAAACTATCGTAGTGCCTATAGACTTTGAATGCATGGAATGTATATGCACCGTTTTGATTCTCAATTTTACGTTTCAGTTGCTCTTGAAGTTAGACACCTATTTAATTTCTACTAATCTGATAGTAAGATCTCTAGCTATAACTCTAACTTCAACATCGTCTTAATCATCCTTACACTATATTACAAGTAATATCTTTCACTGTGTTAAAAACATTTATGGTTTCAAACTTAATGATTGCAATTGAGCTAGACACGCACATGTGTCTCCCAATCTAATTGCTTCCAATTAGAGTATAAAGAATTCTATTTTGTATACCACATTCAAGGCTATTAAAAGGAACCTAGATATAAATTGAAAGAAATAAAATTGGGATTTTCAAGTGGAGAGAAATAACAAAATAAGATTATAGTCAAATTTGGAATATGTTATAGAGCAAAAACCCTAATCTCTCCATCTTCTTTCTCTTTTATCCTTTTTTTAATACTAGAGACAAAGTTTCATTCATTCCACTCTCTAGTGCAGACATAATCAAGGGAATATTAACCCTAGGGTTACATGATAACCAATTAGGTAAGGAAGAAGTAAAGTTACATGTTGTATTAGAGGCCAAGGTGAGCTTTGCAATCTAGTCTGCTAGAATGTTAACCTTGCGCGGGATGTAGCAGACATTGCTGAGAAAGACATTATTAGTGAGTTGCGATACTCTCTGGGCAAAAGGTTTCAACTTAGGAGGTTCTTTGTCAGGCCTACTGAGAATGCCAATAGCATGTTAGGAGTCAAACAACACATAATAGGAGAATTGTTTCTTTGCCTTATAAGCATCCAAAGCTCAAAGGATTGTGTGTATCTCGACCTCAAGATTAGAGGTAGAAATTATTGGGTAACCCATTCCCAAGAGAGGGGCACCTTCATTGTTGATTGCATGAAGGCCAATGGCGGCATTGGGTATTAGTTGTTGATAGGCCGCATCAGTGAAGAGGTAAATTTTCTTTGTAGATACCGAGTGTGATGTTGCTTCTGCAGTTTGTCTTCATTTACATGCAGGAACAGGCAATTGAAGGATTGTGGATATCTGACATTGGATGAAATTTTCTTTGGTGGTAGTCGGTTTAGAATTGCATTGATGGATATACTCATTTCGACTATGCCAAATGTGCTGGCAAATGACAAACCATAATATTTGAGAGATGAACTTGCCATCATGATCAACAATACAGAGAGATATACACTCATCTTCAAGGAGGTTGAAATGGTTTTTATTAATATGTAGCATGTTCCAAATTGCCTTGCTTGTGGGACAGTCCTGAAGTGCATGCAGAAGAGCATCTCGCTCATTGTTGCAACTGGGACAGATTTCAGTAGTATCAATCTGGCAACATTTTTTCAGCATTTTTTCAGCATGCCTGCCTATTCCTCACATTTTATGAGATGTTTCAAATGTCAGTGCTGGGATAGGTGGTTGCTTTCTCGCCAAGGACATCATCTAATGGACAACTTATGGAAGGGTGCATCTTAATTTGCAGTCTACAGTTTGGAAGCATTTCATCTTGTGAAAGAATGCATATTCTCTCAGCTTCTTTTAGATATTGGTTCCTTCTTCTTGACTTGATCAGATTCTAGACTTCCTGGATAACACAATTTGAAGGTGGGGTTAATGCTAGTGCTATGTTGGTTGTCTTCTGGGGTCTATTTTGCATCTAGTAGTCTGAGTCTGTATCTTCTTAGAGCTTTGGTTTCTTGTTTTGTTTTTTTGGGGTCCTAGGACCCTTCTTAGTTTTCGGATGTTTTATCCCTGATAGTTTAGGGGTGCAGTTGATGTACCTAAAGTTTTGGATTTCAATAGTAACAGGATTTTTTACCGACAAAAAAAAAACATTTTTTCAGCATTAGTCAACAAAGCTTTTTGTTGGAGAAGCCATAGAAAAACTTTGAGTCTCTCGGGTATCTTGGATCTCTAAATCTTATTTTAATTACTTGGGGTGGTAATCTCTTTGTGTTTGCGTGTCCATCTATATGCAGAGTGAGATGAAAGTTATCGCACAAGCTTGAGGGACCACGACCAAGCATCATCACCTACAGAGGCATCTGGGGCAAGGATGGCTTCTATAGTATACCAAGTGTTCTGAGGGAGGTAGTTATGTATACAATCCTAATCATGTGCACCATTTTCAATGACCATGGACCTGACAACAAGGTCCTGAAGCTGACCAGGTATATCCCAGTTGAGGAATGGTCAACATTGGACTTCTTCTCAATCCAGTTAACTCCCCAGACATTTGTGTTAGAGACATGAATGATCTTATGACACAGTGGTATAATTTTTCCAATGCGTTGCTTGATGAGACTCCATGCTAAAGAGGAGGCTCGAGCAGAAAAGGATTCCCCACGGACATATTTGTCCTTCATGACTTGCACCCAAAGTTTAGAGGGTTCTGTAAGAGATACCTAGAAATTCTTTAACGTGATGGCATAGTTCTGGTCATGTGCATCTTTCATGCTAAGTCCTCCAACATCCTTGCTTGACGACACCTTCTTCTAGGTTACTTGCAAGAACTTCTGATACTCCCCACAGCCTTACCGGATGCTTTTTCTTATGTGTTTATTCATGTCATCACATAGTTGAGGAGAGAGTCTAATTGTTTGTATGATATATGCAGGGATAGCTTGCAAATTAGATTTTTCCAATGTGATCCGTCCAATTAAGGATATATGGCGCATGGTCCAACTATTCAATTTCTTTGGGATGGATAAGATAATGTGACCATGTGTGGACTTGTTTATGTGGTGGGCACTCCAAGATACTTTCTGAAGTCATAAGTCCAACTGAAACCAAGCAATATGCTAATATAATGGATCTTTGCGACTGTTGTGTTGTGAGTGAAGTAGAACCATGATTTTTCTTTGGAAGCTAGCTGATCAGACGCTTTGAAGAAATCATCAAGAATGCCTATGATGATTCTTGCTTGTATTGTAAATGCCTCACCCATAAGTAGGATGTCAACTAAGAAGAAGATATGAGACAACTTGGTTCTGCCTACAGAGAGAGTCATAGGTTTCCATTTGCCCACTGTGACTGGATTTACGATGGCTTAACTAAGACTCTCCATACACATCATGAAGATGTAGGGACTGGTCGGGTATCCTTGATGCACTCCATGAGTTGCTTTGTAGGCTGGGAGTGGGTCACCTTCCCAGAGGATGGAGCTGGATCCTTTTGTAATAATTTTCATGATGAGATTATAGAGTTTATCAGGTATATCAATCTATTTGAGAGTCTCATGAATGAAATCCTATCTCTCTATAAAAATCCTTGGAAAGCTCAAGTTTGATGTACATGGTCTTCTTCTTAGTTTCTTGACTTCTCATTTATTGCATAACCTCCTGAATGAACAGTTTATAGTCATTGATGCATCATCCAGGGATGAAACTGGAATGAGTTGGGGCAATCCAGCTATCAAGAAAGGGTTTTTTTAATAATCATCTTGGAAATGAATTTGAAACATCCATTATTAAGCAAAATGGGTCAAAAATCACTGTATTTCTAGGGCGCATGAATCTTCGGGATGAGTACCATGTATGAATCACCCATAGAAGGATCAATGGTCTCATGGATGAAAGCATCAGTTACCATAAAAATGATGGACGGGTGACTTTCTTCCAGTTGGTTGGAATGAGTTTAGTATAGACGCCATCAGGGTCGGGTGCTTTTAGAGGCTCTTTCTTAAACATTACATGTTGAATTTTGTCTACATAGGGAATGGCCTTCATGCGATCATAAGCACGGGGTCAATGCCTGGGAAGATTCTAGTGTAGTTGTGAATGTGTGTGATGTTTGAAGGGTGTTGCATCATCATAAGATCATCAAATTAGTGTCAAAGAAGAAGGTTGACATCACTAGTGTGGGTGATCTACTCACCAACAACATTATTTACGCATGTAATTTTATTATGGTGCCATCTATATTTGAGATAGGACTGGTATAATTTGGTATTTCCATCACCAAATTGAACCACTCTTTATGGGAGAGCTGCTACCAATCTACCTCTTCTTTTAGGAGGACTTTGTGATACTTTTCCTGGAGGGGTATGGAGGGGTCATCCAAAGGTGGAGAACTAAGAAGTAGAGAAGACATCTGACATATGTTGATGCGGGCAAGGAGTGTCTGCATCTCTCAAGACGATTGGAGTCCCATTTCATATCATTTGTTTTGAAGGTTGTGAGCACATCTTGGAAGCACATGTCATCCGCCCATATTGCAAGGAGATCAGTATGGAATTTAGGGACCAGGTTCCATCTTGCCTTTGTTTTGAAATTGAAGTGTAGGGGCTCTTTGTTTCAATAAGAGTGTTTGCATCTCCTTGGTGATATTTTGCAAGACGATTGGAGACCCATTTCATATCAGTGGTTTTAAAGGATTTGAGAACATCTTGGAAGCACATGTCATCCACCCATCTTGCAAGGAGCTCGGTATGGAATTCATGGACTAGTTCCATCTTGCCTTTATTTTGAAATTGAAGTATAAGGGCTCTTTGTTTTAACAAGAGAGAAGGATTGGGCTGTGATCAGAGTAAACTCTTGGGAAGACAGTAACAGAGGTTGTGTCAAACATGCTAAGACACTGAGTATTTCCAATTAATCAGTCAGGATTCTTAAGGATATTAAGTCGTCTGAAGGTAAAGGGAGGGACTTGCACTCTCAGATCAACGAGTCCAACATTTAGTAGGGTTTCATTGAAATTGGCACACAAATATTTATCAAAGTATTTACCCCACTTTTTCTCACTAATGTGTAGCATAGTGTTAAAATCACCCATAACTGCCTAGGTGCCTGAGGTGTCAAGGGATATTTTTTTCGGATGTTCTAATAGGAACTTGCATTTATTAGGGTTGGGGCCAGCATAGACAACAGTGAGATACCACAAGTTGTTCACCTTGTAATGAATGAGTTGTCCATAGCTGAGGATGATGTCAATGTTGTTGTGGTGTTGATCCCGTGCGATCCAAATGCCACCTGAGAAGCCAATGGCCTTGATTCTATGAGAAGAACTGAACCCAAGCTTTTTAACAATGGCAGGTGCAATGTCGCCACTACATATTGGTTCCAAAATTTCCATAATATTTATTTTATGGGATATTTTAATCTATTTAATTAGATGAACTTTTTTCGTCAAGGCAAGCACTATGTATCTTACAAAAAAAATATTTATTGCACTGAATGGGGGTTACTTATTACACAACCATGCACAGTTCCAAGGATTGCTCTTCAATATCCGTGTTCGTATTCTCACCCTATAGTGGAGTTTCTTCTTCTACGTGCTCCTAGAATTGAAGCACTCTTCAGGTGTGTTCACTTGGAGGGTAGTTGCCTTCACAATTTTTTTCTTGGCCATATGTTCATCCTTTCTTCCGGACCTTGTCAGGGCTACAGACCGATTGGAAGATGATTTTGCAATTTGGTAGCATCACATAGCCACTTTTCTCCCCTACCAAGGCACATGGAGATGTGCCTGGTTGGATGAGGTTGATTGGCGATCCTTCTTGACTGAAACTTGTAATGATTTCCATTAGTATTTGATGAGCTAGAGCTTCCAATATTGACTTCATTCTTCGTAAGAATGATAGCAGTGTCTTCACCATGTGCCACGAGGATCTTCTTTCCCCGCTCACCCGAGCCCTTGCTAGAGCCCTTGCCGACTCTTTCAGCAACTTGTTGTTTGTGCTGTCTTTGTTTTCCCTTCTTGTTGAGAATAATTTCCCATACTTTTCCTCCTTACTCGATCCCTCATCATCAAATACATGTATGTCACTACCTTTATGATTCTATTTGGGATTCTCAGGAAAACTTTTGTTGGCCGTCTTCTTGGTCCTATCCTCTCTTATTGGAGGGTGATTATGTTTAGGATTTTTTGCATGGATTGTTGTCATGTAAGTAATCATTGCCATGGGGATTAGAGATAAGGTTGAAGCAAGGTCATTAGGTTGGTCTGGAGCTTGCTTCCTATCTAAATTAGCATGGCTAAGGAGACCACATTTTATGTAGACTTGAGGAACGTTCTCATATTCTAGGTGGAAGTACTCCCCATTGATGAAGATTGTGGATAGTAGGGGCTTTGAAGTGTTCAATTCGACATAAATGCAAGAAAAATTCTCTATATTGCCTAAGAGGGTGTTTGTAGCAATCTTAAGGGTCTTTCCGATCACATTTACAATGTGATTGAGAAGGTGATTTTTGTAGAGGAAGATAGGGAGGTTAGCAACACGAACCTCATACAATGAGCTTTCGTGGAATAGGTTCAGATGGCCTGAAGGTGGGAGTCCATGATTGGATTTACAAGTAGTTCCCAAAGATCATCCATGGGCCACAAGTCATTACTTTCTCATAGTCAGCACAAGTTTCCAAGTTGGATGATATAGTAGTCATTCTCAAGATGAATCACCCTAAATTGTGTCTTGGGTTCCCAGAGGATGTTTTTCTTGTTGACAAGTGCTTGGACGACAATATTGATGCCAATGGCCTTGACAATAACTGCATGTTGCCATGGTACTAGCAGAGGCTGGATAGTTTCATGCTTTACTGATAAGGAAGGAAGAACCTCACTTAGGACGACATGTATGTCTGACTCCAAAAGAGGGTATCAGACGATGTGGAGTTCATGTATGAGAGAAGTTTGTGATCCTTCCCAAAAAATGGTTTCTTGTATGTCTCCTTTTTCTTTGTTGAGGCATCGACCTTCAATCTCATAACTTCATCGATGTTGTCATATCCATGGGAAGGCTTCTCAGTATTTTGGACTGGAGCTTTGTCGACGCCCTGATGGATAGTCATGCGATGACTATCTTCCTGGCCAGTAGTCATTGTTTGTGTCTCCGGGGGGTGATCAAGATGTCCTTCGCCCATGCCTCCATGACCATCTCCATGTCTGACAAACCCTATCTTTCTCTCTAGATGCATCTCTTTTCTCATTCTTTCATCTAGGAAGGATTCCAAGCTAGGAATTTTGTGGTCATTTTTTACTTTAAAGTTCGGTGGAACATTTTATAGAATTCTGGAATTCACCTTCTTGTAATAGGGGAGGAGGTATTTCACCTACTTATTACAAAAAGGGTGACTGGATTTACACCCAATTAGGTGTTTAAGTATGCTACAAACTCAATTTGAGATTTATGATACTAATTCAGTCTCATTTTAGAGAATTCGGTTGATTCTGTAGTATAATAGGAATTTTTATTAAGAAATTAGGTACATGATTATTTTACAAAAAATTATATTGATATGAAGTCTTCTTGAACATAACTTTTGTGTTAGAGAAGCATTTTGAATGAAATCTCATGCTTCCATCAGCCTTTTCCCAAATGTGTCCGATTTTGGTCAATTAGGGTGAAAATGGCTCAAAATTTCATATTTTGATATGAAATTTGATACACTACTCTAAAATGACTTATATTATAGGAAATCATTGTTTTTTTATTTTGGTTGAGACTTATAAAGCTGAAGTCACTTTCTTTGTTAATAATCAATTGTTTTAGGTTGTTGTTGCCAAGATTTTGGCAAAATGAACTCAAATTGAATGAAAATTATCCTTTAGCCATGGTTTTTACAAACCTAATCCAAAACAAGAAGAACATGATCATATATTCTTCTAGTTTATCTATATTTTACTTCATGAGACCCCAATTAGGAATTTTAAGGCATATATGATCAAAAGAGCTAGGAAAATTGATCGAAGGTAAATGATTCCAATTATATAATGCATGTACATGATTTGTATCACTTTTAAACATGGTATATTATTAAGGAATTGGTGTATTTGGGTTTTCCTTAAATACTTAATAGTGAAACACATGCTAAATCATGCTATTAGATATTCACATTCCTCTCAGTTATGAATCTAAATGATAAAATGCATGTTCCTTTCAATGTTATTTACTTGATGATTAGTTCCTCTAGTTCAAGCTATTCATAATTTTACATTACACCAGCTAAGTGAAATTTAGTTAGATCAGATTAGAATTATTTAGTATCAAAGCTCAGTAGTTTCATTATAGCATAGAACATTACAATATATTCATATATGTTCAGATTATAAGGTTCAACTGGAATACAATATTGAGAATATGTAGCTTAGTTGTATCTTTTTCATAATACCATAAGTACATAGAATTGTTCTTATTTGATCTTGTTTGGATGTTGCTTGTGTTTTTTGATGAGGTTTTGGTGCAATTTGCAATTCACCTAGAGTAGGGTTTGATGTGCAAATTTTCCATCTCTAGAGTGTTCCATCTCTCTCTTGGCATCATCTTAAGGTGAGAGAGGTGGGTGCCTTGTTTGAGTCTTGGTTGTGAGGTAACACATTGGTGATGTGTAGAACACATGAGTGAGATGTGTTTTTCTCTTGAATGTGTTATCTCGGGTTAGAGAACCCTGGAGAGGCTGGCCTATCAGTTTGTGGGTGTGTAGGGTTATGCCCTATCAGTTTGTGAGTGTGTAGGGTTATGCCCTATCAGTTTGTGAGCGTGTAGGGTTTTGGCATATCAGTTTAGTGAGACCATGACCTTGGTAGGAAACCAAGAGGGTTAAGTCTAGCCTAGACCATATAACCATGTCTTGTATGTGGTCCCTTCTTCATGGACAAGTGTCACCTAAGATCCTAAGGTGATGACACCTCTCCCATGATCTCTCTATCATCCCCCTAGTATATAATCTTCTTTCTCTCCATGCAAGAGGATCCTTTTGTCCATCCTTACTTTCTCTCCTTCTTGGTGGACGACCTTGAGAAGCTTAAGGAGCAAGGGAGGTTCTCTTGGAGCTTGGAGGATGAGTCCCAAGTTGTGGTGTTCCTTGATCATCTTTTATCTTCTACCTTGGTAAGCTACATTTCCTAGCTCTCTTCTTCTTCTTCTCGGCCATGGATCATGTATATCTCCTTTTCATCTTGAGTTGTCTTAACCTTGGTCTCGTCTTCTTCCTTGGAGGTGTTGTGGTGATCAAGTGGTGGGTCATCTTCTACCTTGAGTTCATGAGCTTGAAGCTTGACCTTGGAGCTTGGATCTTGGTGGTGATATTTGAGGCGGGTTATATAACTTTTAACCTCCTTTATTATTGTCACTCTTTCATGTGTCTATGTTGTTTCTCATCTCTAGATTATTTATCTCATGTATGCTAGTAGTTGGTGGTGGTTTTGAGAACTATTTTGGTGAAGGAATCACTTTAGTTTCCTATCCATATCTTGCGCCTTCTTTCCATGATAGTAGATGGACTAGAGGTCGATCTTCCTAAGGTTGAAGATGACAAGTTGACACACATACACTATGTTGTGAGTGGACGTCATGACTTATGGTGCTAAACTGATATGTTTGCTAATCTGACATGCCTTGAGAGTGTTAAACGTCATGCCCTAGAAGAGCTAGAATGATATGCTTGACACCTTAGAATGATATGCTTTGAGGGTGCTAGCCCATCATGACCAGGAGGGTGTCTTGAGTTGGAGTGTCGAACCATGGCGCCTTGGTTGAGTAAGAGGCCGACATGCCCTAACCCTAACCCAAACAACCCATCACACCTAAGGTTACCCTATAGACCTAGTGTTGCCCGACACACTTAGGGTTTCTTGATACACCTCATGTGTGCTAACCTAACACCCTTTCAAGTAGAATTAAATCGACACGTCCCGGTAAGGTTAACCTGTGTGCCTTGCATTGAGGTAGTCGACATGTTGTGGTGGTGACAATTCGACACCCTATGGCAAGTATCCACCCAACAACCTTTTTTCTAAACAAATACACCTCATTTGTGGTCAACCTAACACCATTATGGTCTAAACCGATACACTATAAGATGGTCTAAACTGATACCTTCTGATGATATTTGTAAGGCCCCTAAACTTTCTTAATGTGTTGAATGAGCCTAATTATCATAATTGAGTTCTTCTAACCCTAATATAACCTTGTGATATGCTTTGAAATCATAATACAAGCTTAAGTTTCAAATTTAGTCCAATTTGGACACTGTTAGAGCAAGTTATGCAATTTTATGCACATTTTGGACTTTTCTGCAATTTACCCAATTGAGAGGTTTTCTTTGCAATTTATCACTTTCATTATGTTCCTTAGATATTCTATCATAATTATTGAGTTTTTTGATATATGGGGAACCTATTCAAACCTTGTTTTGAAGGTGTTTTCTCCAAGGGTATTTTAGGGTTTACCCCTTCATGGATTAGCTACCTTTAGTAGCTATCAACTAATGAGTTATTTGTTTTTCCGGGAAATTCAAGAAACGAGGGATAAGCATGTCTCTATGGATTTTTGGGGAGATTCTTGTTTGTGTGCTTGTATATTCTTAATGGTTTAAGGCCATGGACACTTGGAAAGATACTAGAACTTCAACTTTTTCTTTTTCTTTATCTTAAAGTTTCATATACTTATCCCTAAGCACCAAAACGAGCCATTTTCTCTCCAACACTTCCCTCCTTCTACAAACCTCATCCTCCCTCTGTGCTTCTGTGAATTTCCTATCCAAGGAAGAAGAAAGAGGGGACCTTCTAAGAAAAAGAATCTAGGGTTGCAATTGACTTCATTTTAGGGTTGAAAAAACTTCTTTCTAGTGATCTTGACCTAAAAGAGTAAGAATCCCATTCTTTCCTCCGTTTATTTCTTTGTTATCCTTCCTCCTACCTTTCTCCAGGTTGGAACCTTGCTGTCACATGGTAGAAATTGCTCTAAAGCTCTAAAACCCTACCTTTCTTGCTCCTTCTGCTTAGGGTTTGTTCATTTGATGAAGAAATGTGCTAGATGGACGAATTCATAGCTTATTCTTAGATGTTATACCCTACCTGCTTGAGTTTTCTTATTTTTGGGGTTTAATCTTCTCATTATAGGCAAGTTTTATAACTTGCTCTACGTTTATTGCTTACCATAAGCTTTCTAGCTCATGTTCTTGCTTGAAAATGATGATCCATGTACTAGAAAGTTCAATTTTTATAATGTTTCCTATTCTAATTTCAGTTATATATGAACCTGTGATCATGTCTATGTTATTAATAAGGTATAATATGACTTGGATCAGGTTGTTTTGACAACCTATGGTGCTAAGAACCTATCACCCAATGGTCAATTTTTGGGTTTTAAGCTGATTTCTTCTATAAACCCATGACCCTATGATGGTACCATTGCAACAAGCCTATGGTGTTGTATTCATGACAAATTATGGTCGTGATCAAAGGTGTCAAAAGATGGTTACAACCTATGGTCACCCCCTTAGGTTAGGTTTTGGATCAATTAGAAGTTTAATGATCAACCATTAAGTACCCTACTAATGTTATCAATCAATGATGATATTAGCTTAATATTTGATGTTGATTAATGAATATAGTGTTGATCTAACAACCTATGGTGACTTAATGGTCCATAATGATGGTGTATCATGTCTCCACAACCTATGGTGAGTTAATAATATAGTTGTAGCATCGATTGAGCCTTAGACCAATGGTTTCTTGGGTCACTTGATACATTGGTCGAACCTATACTGTAATTGATAGTTTTAACATATGAACTTGACCTAATGGTCAAGATCTAATGTTTATTCCTCCAATAAAGTGGAATGATGTATAATGTAATATGTTGGTCCTAATAATGGGATTTAGATGGTTTCCTTTATATGATCAACTTAAGGAGCTTACTTGTTGACAATGGATGGCTTGTTTTAAATGAACAGTCGATTGTGGGTTTTACCCTACTCTCAATGGAAATTTTTGTGTTGTTAATCAAGGGATGTCTAGGGTTAAATGGTGACTATTGAAAACTACTAGAGGGGGGGTGAATAGAGTTTTATGGTAATTTTAATAATAATTTAAACTCAAGCAACCACAAAGAAAATATTGGACAAGGAGACACAAGGGTTTAGAGTGGTTCCTAGCCTTAGCAAATACTAAGGTAGTCAGTCCACTACCCGGTTACTTACCCAACCGGGATTTGAAAAGAAACTTATTTTATTACCTCGCAAGGAATTACATAAAATACAATCTCTTTTCCCTAAACCCTTCAAGCAGCCTTCACCTAGAAGTAATCGCCCAACTCGAAGCAGCCTTCCCTTGAAGTAGATGCACCAACACCCGTTGCACCAGCCTTCTGAAGTAGCTTCCCGTGCGATAGCCTTCTTGAAGTAGCTTGAAGTCCCCTTCTCCTCCGAGAAGTCAACCCTCTCCAATCCGCAGCCTCCAACCCTAGGAGTAGCAAGGAGAGTACAAAAGATACAAAGGAACAAGAAAGAAATAGAGAGATTACAATACCGTTTTAAGCACAAGGCTTGATTTTCCTATATCAAGCGTTTGGATCTCCTAACCAAGGTATATAACAATGTGATTATTGTGTATAGGAGATCCTAGTCTATAGGACATGAAATGTGAGCAATAGGAATGAATGGCAAGTGTAGGAATTGCTCTATTGCTCTAAAACAGATTGCAAGTGAAGTATAAGCTCAAGTATGTATGCAAGTGTAGCTTGGGTGTGTTTTGGTGTCCTAAGGCATGTCCTATTTATAGGAATGGCCTATGAATACTTAAGGATGTTCTAGACAACTTCTAGGGGCTTCTAAGTGCTTAACTAGCCGTTAGATATAAGTTAAGTGCATTCGTAACGGCTAGTTGCTTTATTCTGCAGTTGCTGTCAGAGACCATCTCGGTCAACAATTTGTCGACCGAGATACCTACTCGGTCGAAGTTTTGTCGACCGACAGGCTCTCTGGATCAACGTTCATTTGCAACTGCCAACAACCTTGTCAGCTGTGTCTAACGGCTACTTGGGTCAATCTCGGTCGAGAAATTTGTCGACCGAGAGTGTCTCGGTCGAGGAGTGTGGTCGACCGAGATTGACTCTGTTTTCAATCTTTTAATTAACCACTAAGCATGTGTATGAGTGTGCATATGTGATCCTATTTGAAGGGGATGACCTATCTAAGTGTGGTGATTAGCTAGGAAGATCCAACGCTTGATTTACATGCAATCTAAGTACTTGTACATTATATATTTGTACAAGTTTTTACAACAGTGATTACATTGCATGGAAATATAAATATGTAAGCTCTTTGGATTTTCCCTAGTTACTTTGCCATCCACCTTAATCCTGCACACTCAAGTAGCACGTTAGATCAACAAGAATGAAATGTTTGTCATCATCGAAACAAAGGGATTTATTATAATGTCCAATTTATCCAACAATCTCCCCCTTTTTGAAGATGACAAACATTTCCTACAATATGAAATAAGGAAATATAAAGCATGTGAGTTTCATACCTGAAGATTACCTTTTGTAGCCATTCTTGTTTTACAAGTGAGTGCTGGCCATCAAGATGAAACTCATTTATATTTGTATTTTTGATTTTATATTCTTTCTCCCCCTTTGTCATTTCAAAAAGATATCCAAGTTAAACATTTTTATTTCTTCTCCCCCTTAATTTTATATTAAGCTCCCCCTTAAATAGATATCCTATTAGGAACATGGATTTATGTCTAATTTATCCACAATTTGTTTCTCAATCATTTGCAAAGGATGTTAAGCCTTGAAATGATATGAGATTCCCTTAAGCTTATGATGAATGTATATTTATTTCTCATCTATCAAGTTAAGCCCTAAATTAAATGAGAGTCATTTTAATCTTAGAGTACATAAAAAATGTCTCCAACCAAAACAAGGGATGTTAAGCCCTGATTTGTTTAGAGAGTTCCTTTAAGAGCAAGATATATCATTTTGATGAAATTCTTTTTCATACAAATTACGTTTAAGAATCCGAAGGTCATAACAAACTCTAAATGATGTTAACAATGTTTTTGTAAGCTTCATAATCAAATAATCAAATTTGTTTTTATAAGCTCCCCCTTAATCTTACAATTTAAGCAATTTAAGGCTTTTAAGGTCACAAATGGTAAATTTTTGATTTTGACCTTTATCAAAAGTATACTAAGATTAAGTTCAATAAATTGATGTCCAAATAAGCATTTTGTCAAAGCTTATTTTAGGTCGCCCTTGACTATGACCATAGCGCCCCTTGGCTAAGTTTTGTTTTAACCAAGAGGCAAAAATTGCAGATTTCCAATTAAGCATTCATATCAATTTTGATGCATGTTTAAGTGATACTAAACATGAAAGCATAATGAATATTTCAAATCTTTTAAAGATATCAATTGAAAACATTGTTCTTTTTGCAAGCATTTCTAAGATATAAATCACCAATAAGTCCTTTTGCTTGCTTATGTAATGATAGAACAATTAAAAGCATGTAATGATAAAACAGAAATTTTCTTTAAACTAAGCATAATTTTGGTTTTCAACCAAATTAATTTCACATAATCTTTCAAGAATGATTTCCATAATTTATGCTTTATTTGTACAGTCATTAGCCACAAATAGACAACAGTTTTGATCAATTTCAATAGAATTCAGCAATTTTATAGCAATCTGAAAAGCAGTGACATGCTCGGTCGACAGCTTCTCGACCGAGGTTCACTCGGTCGACAAATGCTCGACCGACCGAATTTCTGGAAAGTGTTCAGAATTTTATTTCAAGTACAATATAAACTGTATCTAATTCAATTATTTCAAAGATCAGTTTGAGATAAACATATGAATATCAAAGTAACATTTAGATTTTATCTCAACTAATCATATTCAAATCTTTTAAGTTTTGATTAACCTTAATTGATATAAATTTGTTATCCTTATATGTTAAGTTGAGATAGACATAAAGATATGCAAATTAAAGTCTTTGGTCATATCTCAACTTAGTCTAATCGAATCAATTTGGGGATTTTGGAACCCATACCAACTCAACATCCTTTTTCTTGTATGGGCAGGAGAAGGAGTAATGTCCAAGACGTAAACAATAGTGGCAACATATAGAATCAACCTCATATCTCTTTCTATGATTTTGGTCTAGGTTGTTCTTGTGTACAAATGTATATTTGCCTCTATGTACATTCATTGATTGACTCGCTTGTGTCCTTCTCCAACTAGGTTCTTGATGCGATTTACCTTTAGGCTTATAACCTAGTCCACTCCTTCCAATTTGTCGATAAGGATTATCTAGAATTTTATCAAGAATGCCATTGTTATTTAAACTACGAACTTGTTGTTGTAACTTGGCAATCTCATCTATTCTCTTCTTGATATCTAGTTTTGCTTGGTCTAGATGAGATGATAAAGAATTTCTTTCTTTAACTATATTGTCATAATCTACATGGGTGCACAATATAGGTTGTTTTTGAAGATCATTTACTTGAGTCTGCAAATTAGTCTTTTCAAGGGAAATAAGATTGCAGTTAGCTTCTACTGATTTCAATTTAAGATCATGTTCTTCAATTGCCCTTTTTAGATCTTCATTTTCAGATTCAAGAGCAAGAAGTTTAGTATTTAAATCATCATTTACTTTATTTGATTTCTTCAATTTCTTCTTGCACTCAATGTATTTTTCATGCATTTCTTCTAGACTAGCAATTAGATCTTCTTTTGATAAATCTAAGAGACTTACCTCTTCCTCTTCTTCTTCATTGATTTTAGCAATGAGACACTCTTTATGTGCATCTTCCTTCTTTGACCTCCATGGACAGCAATATGTCGTGTGCCTTGTTCCTAAGCACCAATCGCAACTTGTTGAAGGTTTGTCCATGCTTTTCCTTTCCTTGAGGTTGTTGACACTATCACCCTCCTTTCTTCAAGACCTTGTTAGGGCTCCTTGAAGCCTGCTCTGATACCAATTGAAAACTACTAGAGGGGGGGTGAATAGAGTTTTATGGTAATTTTAATAATAATTTAAACTCAAGCAACCACAAAGAAAATATTGGACAAGGAGACACAAGGGTTTAGAGTGGTTCCTAGCCTTAGCAAATACTAAGGTAGTCAGTCCACTACCCGGTTGCTTACCCAACCGGGATTTGAAAAGAAACTTATTTTATTACCTCGCAAGGAATTACATAAAATACAATCTCTTTTCCCTAAACCCTTCAAGCAGCCTTCACCTAGAAGTAATCGCCCAACTCGAAGCAGCCTTCCCTTGAAGTAGATGCACCAACACCCGTTGCACCAGCCTTCTGAAGTAGCTTCCCGTGCGATAGCCTTCTTAAAGTAGCTTGAAGTCCCCTTCTCTTCCAAGAAGTCAACCCTCTCCAATCCGCAGCCTCCAACCCTAGGAGTAGCAAGGAGAGTACAAAAGATACAAAGGAACAAGAAAGAAATAGAGAGATTACAATACCGTTTTAAGCACAAGGCTTGATTTTCCTATATCAAGCGTTTGGATCTCCTAACCAAGGTATATAACAATGTGATTATTGTGTATAGGAGATCCTAGTCTATAGGACACGAAATGTGAGCAATAGGAATGAATGGCAAGTGTAGGAATTGCTCTATTGCTCTAAAACAGATTGCAAGTGAAGTATAAGCTCAAGTATGTATGCAAGTGTAGCTTGGGTGTGTTTTGGTGTCCTAAGGCATGTCCTATTTATAGGAATGGCCTATGAATACTTAAGGACGTTCTAGACAACTTCTAGGGGCTTCTAAGTGCTTAACTAGCCGTTAGATATAAGTTAAGTGCATTAGTAACGGCTAGTTGCTTTATTCTGCAGTTGCTGTCAGAGACCATCTCGGTCGACAATTTGTCGACCGAGATACCTACTCGGTCGAAGTTTTGTCGACCGACAGGCTCTCTGGATCAACATTCATTTGCAACTGCCAACAACCTTGTCAGCTGTGTCTAACGGCTACTTGGGTCAATCTCGGTCGAGAAGTTTGTCGACCGAGAGTGTCTCGGTCGAGGAGTGTGGTCGACCGAGATTGACTCTGTTTTCAATCTTTTAATTAACCACTAAGCATGTGTATGAGTGTGCATATGTGATCCTATTTGAAGGGGATGACCTATCTAAGTGTGGTGATTATCTAGGAAGATCCAACGCTTGATTTACATGCAATCTAAGTACTTGTACATTATATATTTGTACAAGTTTTTACAACAGTGATTACATTGCATGGAAATATAAATATGTAAGCTCTTTGGATTTTCCCTAGTTACTTTGTCATCCACCTTAATCCTGCACACTCAAGTAGCACGTTAGATCAACAAGAATGAAATGTTTGTCATCATTGAAACAAAGGGATTTATTATAATGTCCAATTTATCCAACAACTATTTCTAGAGTACAAATCAAGGACTTCATAGGTGGTTTATCCAAGGTGTTTACTTATGTAAACAACCAATGATCTTACCTTTTAAATATCCAATGGTTCTGGGTGACATTGTGGTATGGTGATATGGGTTGATGATGGAACAAATGGAATGCTACCCTTAATAAGGTATTCTTACCTATTCACTCATATGAATAGAAGGGATGATAATCATATTGTGTTTATATGTAACCCTAAAGAGGTATAACTTGTTAATATAACTAAATGATGGTAATTGGGTATGAATAGTCCTTGAATGACTAATATAATCATGGAGTACTCTCTTACTATTGTTGAAACCCTAGAATGCTATAACATGATGGTTACACCTAGATTTGTGTGTGGGTTTGTACTTGAAAATGGTATGGAATGTGATGGTGATGCTTCACCTTATGCATCCATGAACTAATGTGGATGTCGTGAGTTAGAGTTTGGGTATGAGTGTTGATTGGTAACATTAATATAATTTATCTTGTGAAACTAACTCTAATGCAAATAGATAAAGATGAGTATTCATGTTTAACATTCTTATATGATATAATGATAATGGAATAACCTCCTTAATATGATCATAACCTTGATATGTTAATTGGTAGTTATCATAGCCACATGGTTGATACTTTCTTATGTTAAACATGTGCATTATGAATATGATGAGAGTTAATCATATCTAGATTCCTTGCATGTTGATGTAATAAAGGAATGTTCTTAATGTTAATATAAACCTGCTATGATTGTTTATGAATATCTCCTAGCTCATTAATGCAATATTGTGTTGATCTGGTGTATTATATGTAAGTGATGTTGTTGAGCCTTCTTATAAGGCATGCAAAGATAATGATGATCTTGTAGTGAATAGTATGATGGTCTTAATGACCTTTGGGCATGGTTGAGACCTAAATGAGGTGTAATCCTCTTGTGTTGATAAGGGTTGATATTGTTGGGTTTTAATGGGAGACAGAGAAGGCAACGAAAACAAAAAATTTCTTCTCCCCAAACCCAGAATAAAGGAATCGCATCAACGTCTATACAGTAGGAAGGATGGTTTGTAGAGGCACACCTTGTCTCGAGGCTTGCTCGGTGACGTTACCTCACAGCTTACGCGGCCTTCACCTCCAGTTTTGGACGGTGTCTGTGCAGCTCCTGATCTCACCGGGACTGTCAGGATTGACAGCTATCCTCCAAGTGGTAGAAGTCTCCTGCCTCTGAAGTAGTCCACATGGACCACTTGGAACTCCGATCACCTTGTCACACAAGGCACCAGAAGGAGTTGTACCCTCATGTCGGTGTACTAGTCACTGATACACTCTCCTGCAACCAGTTGCTTTTCTGCAGTTGTCTTTCCCTTGTTGTGCCTCCCTTATCGGGTAGCACTTGCTCGGGCTCTCCTGGTTACCACAACCAGAGAGAACTACAACTTTGCAGAGCAACTGGTGTTCTGAGTTATTGTACCTAAGAAGCCCCCACTACCCCTATATATAGGAGGGTCATGGGACAGGGTTCTCTACCCCAGGCAATGCGGGATTAAATTAGGAGTAGAATGATTCGAGATTTTACACAAAACAACCAACTGCGCCAGCTGAACCGATCGTTTCAAGCATGGACCGATCGGTTGGGGACTTGAGCCGATCAGTTGGGACACCTGAGTCGATCGGTTCAAGCATGAGCTGATCGGTTCGTGGTCCTGATCCAACTCAAATTGACTTTCATGTTTGTTTAAACTAATAAAATATTAGTCCTTGTCCAAATCAAATTTGTAAAAGTGAAACAAATATGTATTTGTAAAAATAGTCTTCTGACTTTCCAAACGATCTCGGTTGGTCACACGAATCGACCGGTTCAACAATTGAGCTGATCATTTCATTGACACATGAGCTGATCGACTCACCACTTGAGCCAATCAGTTCATCAACCTGAGCCGATCGATTCAACCCTATGAGCCGATCGGTTGGGGTAGTAGACTGTGCAAATCAGTTAATTGCAGTTTCAATCAATCTAATACTCTTAATCATCTGGTCCAACACCTTGAACACTATGATTTTGAGTTATCAATTGATTAAGTGTTTAATTGAACTACTAAACTCCTTTACTAATCAATCTAAACATCGTTTGTGGATAAACTCCTCTTCCAAGTTAAATCCTATGTGTGTGACCCTACAGGTCCATTTCACGTTGGCAGTGAAAGTCCATAACACTTATGACTTCACAAGAAAAGAGTCGTGCCTAGTCGCACATCAGTTCTACCCAAGTGAAAAGGAAAGTTGGAGAACAACTTTCAATCCTATAATCCTTGAATGGTGCTACAACAAATGTATAATTCCTTTGTCACTGATATCCCGAATGAACTCAAGGCATGGAATAGTCATCCTTTCATCGTTCATTCACTTTATTGATCTCAGAGTAGATTGGAGGAGATATGTATGACATCAATATCACATATTGATTCAACATGTGTGTGCATGCCTATCTTAATCCTATTCATCAAATGGTCATGGATATCAAACTCCCTCAGGAGGGACAAATCACATATCTATCACTCACCCCTCAAAAGCCCCATGTATCAAAGCCACCCAATCATCACCTTTATAACAACCTATGTTTTAGGACTGTGTTTGATGATGTCAAAGTGTACCCAACGACATGTGTTGAGTGTAGTGATTTCAGGCCAAAGAATCACATTCACCACCATCACTGTGAGAACTGATTGTGACTACCATGTCATGGTTCCATGTTTCAAACTCACGGTGGGTCTGTCCAGTGCACTTGTTCTCTAACAAGTACTTATGTGTTTGGTTTGATATCTCCATATCATGACTAATGAGATTTTGTCATCAACCAACACCACAATCTAGTCTTGTGTGTCATTGTTGTCTATCTACCTTCCACAATGACATCCGACTAGGGACATAATAAGAATGTACAAACTCTTAGCATCTGTATGATCTCATCGTTCAGGTCTTGAACCTGAAAGCATACATCATTGAGTAATGTCATTCTTTAGACATTCAATATGTTATATCATTATCTCATATGACTGAACTAGAAAGAATAGGAAGCTTGCCTTTGATGTTTATCAAATCAATCTTAATGCATCCCACCAATCATCCCATGATTGGCTCTCAGGGCACACATACCAACAGACTCCCACTTGCACTGCGAGTCAATCACCCTTGAATCATATTCATAGTGATCTTCAAACATGTCCCACATGTTACTGTGCTCTAGTGCTAACATAGTGAGTTATGGAAACACCTTGCCAAAGTCGGTATTAACTACATGTCTCTCATCTCTTCATTGTACGTCATACGTATGAGATGGAGTTTCTGTAATATGCAATCTAGTATTCCTTTGCTAACTTTTAGCCACATTGCATGACCAAGCACTCCTTATTTGTCATCAATGACTGAAATATCTATAAGTTCATCTCATGAACTTCTAGATCCATATAGTATCCACTAATGTTCTCTAATACACAGATACTTGGTTTTTTTCTTTTAAACAACTTTATTGGAATGTTTCTATTTATCAACAAACATTCACTTTTATATATCCCATATATATTTTACGAGAATTTTCTATCCTTTTCGGAAGTTCGCATCAGTGTAACTCTTTACAGTGAACCCTTCCTTATTTCCATAAAACTAGTACTTCTCAAGTACTTATCAAGTTCTTATGGTATTCCAGTAACCTTTACTGGAACTAGACAGACATCCACTCATCATGTCCCACATATGAGTTATTAGGATGAGTATATTATATTGTTATGTCCTACATAAAAGATGATGAATGCATTTTATTCTTGCCATGTCTATACATGCAAGATAATGGGATGCTTACATACATGATAGATCCATATCTATTCTTAGTGTTCCCATTCTTCATAAGAATTGGAAACTTGGCATTGGGATACTAACTCCATGTAACATGGATAAGTTTTCTCCCACCGAATCTGTACACACTGAACCCTTCAGTATAGATTGCCAATGTATGCTATCTGTTTTCAGCTCAAGAGGTTTTCGAGAAATATCTCTATAGATATCTATTCCTATCACATAGGAAACATCTCTATCTTCCCTAAAGATAATTTCCACTTTGGATTTCCATTCTAGAAAATTTCATTCCTCATCGACATGTGGAATACAAATATGCTCCCACTAAATCACATATCCCTTCTTTATCTTTGTCATATCAGTCAAACCCTTTGACTATATTATGAAAGTAAAGATCCCATCTCTGAGTTTCTTGTACTCAATCAATCACATTGATTAGTCCATTGTAACTTATAGACTTTATTTGCATTAATGGATTCATAAACCTTATAGGTTGTGTCACATACACATCCTTGTTTTATTCCTCATAGGAATGCGGTTTTAGTATCCGTATGCCAAATCTCTTAGTCATTAAGTTGAAATCAACAAGCATCACCCTTCTCAAAATGTTATCCTTGTGTCTTAATGCTTAAGACTCATTCGCACTTATGGATTTCATCCCAATGGGTGCTACCATCAAGGTCATACCTTATGGTTCACATGGAAGTCATTTAGGATGTAATGGTCATAAACCATAACACAAATATCAGTTCCTCATATTCATCTAGATAGTTGATTCATCACATGACCAATTCATCACATAGATAATTGAGGTGTATATGTCAAGGATTTAAGAACTCACAACCCTTTATGATTCTTAATGTCCTTTATTAGTGTGGGGTATTCTTTATTTAAGAAGAAATTAGTTATTTGATAATCATTCTCTAACTCCTTAGAGTATGACTCCTTGTTGATTTAGACATCATTATGCCTTAATCATGAGTTCATAATCACGCATAAGGATCTCAAACATTTGGTCCAAGTGTTTCGTTCATTGATCTCATCAACACTTTACCAAATCCGTACTTCATCTATGATATTCTTGAACACTTCAAAATATTCATATTTGGTATTTCTTTAAACATTGTTTGAAGTAATAGCATTAATTCTAATAGGTATGTAAATACATCACATGTATTATACCTAATAGGATAATCATTGTACCACTACCACTAGTGAGTATTGATTAATCATGTCTAAGAGATTCATGTCTCTTACTGGTTCTCTAACCAAAAGAGTCTAGCTTATCCATCATATGGAAACTAGAAATGCATTTCTCATGATTTATGCTAATATGATTGTTTGAGTTATCAATAACTTTTAGGTATCATTTTATCTTATGCATACCAAGTACCACAAGATAAACAAGGCATCGCCATAAAGATCTTATCTTTTAAAATTGAAACATCAACTTTATTAATTTCTATCATTGTCATACAATATACAAAAATAATGTGTTTCTATCCATTGGAAAATATGAAATAGCAGTTCATAACTCTATTACATGCCTTCAAGACTGAAAATAAACTAAAGTACTACTATCTATGGCGGCAACACTTGCCCCATTTATTGGGTGCTTTACACTTTATATCTTGGTATCATATACCTTAAAAGTGTTATAAGTTTATTTCATGACACCTTCAGGTGGAGACATTTGTCGCCTCCTTGTTCTTTAGTTCTTCCAGACAGAGTGGGAAATTCCTTTTCCAATGTTCAGGCTTTTGAAAATGGTGGCAATTGCCTCTCTTGGTCACGCCTCCCTTGGACTTGAGAGTTGAAGACGACTTGGGTTGTTGGCTAGCATCAGAACCTTTCTTAGCCTTGCCCTTACCCTTGCCCTTGTGCTTGGACTTGCCTTTCTTGTTGCTGATCATCATCACATATTTAGGCTTGTCCTTCTTCATCTGTGCCTCGGCTGTCCTCAACATGCCCAACAACTCTGTCAACGGCTTGTCAAAGTTGTTCATGTTGTAGTTCATCACAAACTGACTGTAGGATTCTGGCAATGATTGTAGTATCACATCAGTAGCCAACTCTTGGCTCAGGGGAAATCCCAGTCTTGTCAGGTTCTCCACATACCCAATCATTTTGAGCGTGTGAGGACCAACTGGATCTCCTTCTGTCATGACACACTTGAACAGTGCCCTAGAGACATCATATCTCTCTTGTCGTGCTTGATCTTCATACATGTTCTTGAGATGATGAATCATTTCTATGACACCCATGTTCTCATGTTGTCTCTGCAACTCGTGGTTCATGGAGCACAACATCAAGCACTTTGCATCAATGGCATCTTCAGAATGCTTCTTATAAGCATCCCTTTCTGCCTTTGGTGCGGTAGGAGCAGGTTCCTCTGGAGCTGAAGTATCCAGAACATAGAGCTTTCTCTCTTGAGTGAGAACAATTCTCAATGTCCTAAACCAGTCGTGGAAGTTAGTCCCATTCATCTTGTCCTTTTCAAGGACCGATCGCAACAAAAAGTGATTGTTGTTTGTTGTCATTTGTACTACAAAAGGAAATATATGTAATTTAGTCCAAAACTCAATTTTGACTTATTTGATTGATTTGAAAGGTTGACTATATAGTTAGGACTTTAATTAATTATCGCTCCCACTATTTTTGTGTTCAAATTGATAGCTCTCATCATCAATTCGGAAGATTGCAATGTACAACCTTCTAGTGGGTCAAGATCCTGAAATCCTCTGAGTCATGGACCAGCTAGGGCTGTCACCCACAACTTAGATCTTCCAGGTAGCCAACTTTTACCAATTGCGTCATATGCAACTCTTGAAGGATGTCATATGCAACTCCTTGCCACAATCATCTCCATGCCTCAAGGTGCTAGATCCTATCTAGGTCACCTTGTTAAGTCTGACCCAAAGCCAACACGATGAATATGCACCCTGCTAGGGCAGACCCACATATTCATCATTCAAGCTTCCACGAGATAGACGATGCACCACGCTAGGGTGTGCCCACACTTGGCCAATCAAGATTTTCATGTGTGTTGCATTTGGAAGGTATCTAAAACTTTAATATTTAATGAGTGATTTGGTTTAATAGGTACATATACATATCCAATCACCACAATTCATAGTATGTATTATATACATGCTATATCCCACAGAAAACATGTGAAACGATAAAAATGATGATTATGGCCATCCTAATGTGATTCCTCAAGCCAATAGGAATCATGATCATCTAGGTCTACATCACATGCAACCTGTCCATGATGAAGTGCTATAGCCATCCGAGTTGATCAACTCATCACATGAATGACCTGCTCACCCTGGTCGGTCGTCTGGGTGCCACCAGCTGATCGGTTGGCTCCTCCAACCGATCAGTTCGCCTGGTCGTTGTGTAGTGCATATCCTCAGGTCGCCACCTGCTCGTCTCGCTCCTCGAGTCGATCGTCTGGATCGCCAACCGATCGGTTCACACCTTGAACCAATCGTCTCAGCCGTCGTCAGATTGTCCTCCGTTCTTTGACATAAAAAGATCTATCCTATTTACATATAAATTGGGAAACCCCGAGTTACATTCAGGGGGAGAAAAGGTAGGAAAGAAATCATGAGTTATCTCGAGTTACATCAGGAATAAGGAGGTAAGGAATCGGTGCGCAAACAGAGATGCAAGCAACCACATTCAACCAAGCACACATACATAGCGTTTATTGGCCATAACCACGCTATACATCCACCACAAAAACTCATTAAGGGGTAACACATATCGAGTGCATTCATATTACATATCATATATGTATATTGGGATTTGTGGATTTAGGATTGGACATGCACAAAGCCAATTTTATTCACATCGTATGCAATAAATAAAGGCGACAAACCAAAATTGATCACATCGATAATCCTAAAGTATAGAGCAGTTGACATGGCTCTGATACCGCTGCTGGGTTTTAATGGGAGACAGAGAAGGCAGCGGAAACAAAAATTTCTTCTCCCCAAACCCAGAATAAAGGAATCGTGTCAACGTCTATATAGTAGGAAGGATGGTTTTTAGAGGCATACCTTGTCCCGAGGCTTGCTTATCGATGTTACCTCGTGGCTTGCGCGGTCTTCACCTCCAGTCTTGGATGGTGTCTGTGCAACTCCTGGTCTCACCGGGACTGTCGATATTGACAGTTGTCCTCCGAGCGGCAGAAGTTTCCCGCCTCTGAAGTAGTCCACACGGACCACCTAGAACTATGATTGCCTTGTCGCACAAGGCACCAGAAGGATTCATACCCTCCTATCAGCGTACTAGTCACTGAAACACTCTCCTACAACCAGTTGCTTTTCTACAGTTGTATTTCCCTTGATGTGCCTCCCTTATCGGGTAGCACTTGCTCGGGCTCTCCTGGTTACCACAACCAGAGAGAATGACAACTTTGCAGAGCAACTGGTGTTCTGAGTTGTTGTACCTGAGAAGCCCCCACTACCCCTAAATATAGGAGGGTGATGGGACATGGTTCTCTACCCCAGGAAATGCAGGATTAAAGTAGGAGTAGAAGGATTCAAGATTTTCCACAAAAAAACCAACTGCGCCAGCTGAACTGGTCGTTTCAAGCATGAACCGATCGGTTGGGGACCTGAGCCGATCGGTTCGCACCTGAACCGATCGGTTGGGACACCTGAGTCGATCGGTTCAAGCATGAGCCTATCGGTTCGTGGTCCTGATCCAACTTGAATTGCCTTTCATGTTTGTTTCCAACTAATCAAATATCAGTCCTTGTCCAAATCAAATTTGTACAAGTGAAACAAATATGTTTTTGCAAAAATAGTCTTCTGACTTTCCAAACAATCTCGGTTGGTCACACAAATCGACCGGTTCAACAATTGAGCCGATTGTTTCATTGACACATGAGCTGATCGACTTACCACTTGAGCTGATCGGTTCATCAACCTGAGTCAATCGGTTCAACCCTATGAGTCGATCGGTTGGGGTAGTAGACTATGCAAATTAGTCAATTGCAGTTTCAATCAATCTGATACTCTTAATCATTAGGTCCAACACCTTGAACACTGTGATTTTGAACTATCAATTGATTATGTGTTTAATTGAACTACTAAACTCTTTTAGTAATCAATCTAAACATCATTTGTGGATAAAATCCTCTTCCATGTTAAATTCTATGTGTGTGCCCCTACAGGTCCATTTCACGTTGGCAGTGAAAGTCCATAACACTTATGACTTCACAAGCAAAGAGTGGTGCCTAGTGGCACATTAGTGCTACCCAAGTGAAAAGGAAAGTTGGAGAACAACTTTCAATCCTACAATTTGTGAATGGTGTTACATCGAATGTATAATTCCTTTGTCACTGATATCCCAAATGAACTCAAGGCATGGAACAGTCATCCTTTCATCGTTCATTCACTTTCTTGATCTCAGAGTAGATTGGAGGAGACATGTATGACATCAATTTCACATAATGATTCACACATGCATGTGCATGCCTATCTCAATCCTACTCATCAAGTGGCCATGGATATCAAACTCCCTCAAGAGGGACAAATCCCATATCTATCACTCACCCCTCAAAAGCTCCATGTGTCAAAGCCACCCAATCATCACCTTTATAACAACCCATGTTTCAGGACTACGTTTGATGATGTCAAAGTGTACCCAATGACATGTGTTAAGTGTAGTGATTTTAGGTCAAAGAATCACATTCACCACCATCACTGTGAGAACTAACTGTGACTACCATGTCATGGTTCCATGTGTCAAACTCACAGTGGGTTTGTCCGGTACACTTGTTCTCTAACAAGTACCTATGTGTTTGGTTTGATATCTCCATATCATGACTAATGAGATTATGTCATCAACCAACACCACAATCTAGTCTTGTGTGTCATTGTTGTCTTTCTACCTTCCACAATGACATCCGACTAGGGACATAATAAGAATGTACAAACTCTTAGCATCTGTATGATCTCATCATTCAGGTCCTAAACCTAAAAGCATACGTCATTGAGTATTGTCATTCTCTAGACATTCAATCTGTTCTATCATTATCTCATATGAATGAACTAGAAATAATTGGAAGCTTGCCTTTGATGTTTATCAAATCAATCTTAATGTATCCCACCAATCATCCCATGATTGGCTCTCAGGACACACATACCAATAGATACCATGTGATATTGTGAAAAGGATTTTATATCCTGTGATAGTATGATGGTCTTAATGACCTTTGGGCATGGTTGAGCCATGAATGATGTATCATTTTCTTATGTTGATAAGGGTTGATACCCTATGATATTGTGAAAAGGATTTATATCTTGTGATAGTATGATGACTAGTGTGGTCTCATGAATGGAAAGTGAATAGTACCATGTGATGATGAGATGAGAAATTATGTTTCACACATATTATATCTTTTCAAAGTTGTGATATTTATATGCTTGCTAGAAGTGAATTAGGGTTTGTATGTCCACTTTTTTGATGCAGCCTTAATTCACCCAATTGGCATAACTAATCAAGTACAACTCTAATCAAGTAGTGCCATGTGCCGTAGAGCCATCTTCAGTGTCAGAACTTGCTAGATGGTGAAACGAGTATTCCTAAGGGAAAATCAGAGCGCATATTGTTGAGTATGTGGGGGTGGAAGGTTGATGATATATCCTTGTCTTCCACAATGTAGATTGTGGAGGTTGGCTATGGTCATGCCTCATACATCTGATGTGATTGAGGACGGATGCAGTCGTGTCTCAGTGATTATAAGATGATTTGATTGAGGACAACTGCACTTGTACCTCAGATTAGAGGGTTATGTATACCCTGGTTTCTAGTGTCATGACATGTACCAAGGGCGGACTAGGGGTTATCGGCTGGACTATATGTCACTGTGGTGGTAGCTTTGACTGATATGTCACTACCTTTTTACTTGTACTGACCGAGGGGAAGAGATCTTCAGATACCGGCACTCCTAGATCTTATATGGAACCAAATAACCCTTCGCAGGGGTCAGTTGGACTTTGAATGGTACGATTTAAATTCCCCAGGGCATAATAAAAGATGTAATACAACCGTGTAGCATATTTGTTTAGGGTTATACATAATGTTTCACATTGGATGATAACCCTTGTTTGTTATCTTTACATAAAGATGATGCTTAGTGCAATTAAGAGATAGTAGATATACTTAGATTATGGATATGCTTAAGATTGTGGATGAATACATACATTAGCTATGATTGTGTTGATAACTATACTGCTACTGCTGATTATAATCATGATGCTAGCTATCTCATGTTGTTAGTTATATTTAGCATGCTAGCCATGCCTTTGTAACTAGAGATGCATATACTACTAATCATGCTTATCTAGATTTTTGTGCTTATGTTGTTATCTCTTCTTATGATGTTGATATGTTCAACCAATTAGACATGCTCATGTTGTTAGCTATGCTATGCTATTAGCTTTCTTATGATGCTAGATATGCATATGCTATTGAATTGCTTATATTGTTAACAAGATAAAGGATGATAGTTTGGCTAATGATGATAGTTATTATCTGCTCCTTTATGTATTTTGTTAATCATCAGTATTGCTGAGCTTATTTGTTATATCTATTTAAACTTCTTAACTGTTTAATTACTTAACAATGTTATAATCAATAAACGTTAGTGGAGGTTATATCTCTTGTTGGGACATGGGTCTTACCCTTGTGGTTCGCCATATTTTTTTAGGTAATCGACAGTGACGAAAACAAACATGTGGCAGCAAAGAGGAGCTATAGTAATGAATCTTTGAGAAAGTTGATTAGATGTCTAGTGTGTCCTGGAGTCATCCCTGTACTCTCAGGCCTGGGCAAGAAAAGTTTGTATGTGGTGTTTCAAACAAATCAAACTTTTGCTAGCATATGAATGCTTGTTTGTGTGGCATATACAAATATTTTTCTCCTGTGTATATATGTGGTAGCAAAGATGATAGAACAATTTGTATCAAATTCTTGTCATAGTATGGATAAAAGAAATATGTTGGGCTCTTATGCAAATGTTTCTGAGCAGGCGCTGACGTTGAAATCAATTTTAGTTTACCCATATTTTTGGGTATGTGGTTAATTGGTGATTGATTATGTTTTATGTTTTGAGTAATCTCATTTAATGTAATGGGTTCTTATAGGTTGGTATCAGATCATTAGGTTCAGTGAGTCTATATGAACACTAGGACTTAAGACTAGGATGATGTCTAAGTTAGGAACGTGACACAAAAACATGGTACATACTGCCTAATCTCAGTACTTGGATGCCCTAACCAGGTATTCAATTATTAAAGAAAAGGTAAGGATGGAACTCGTAGATTGTTATCTTTTTTATTACTATGATCAAGTAGTCATTTTGAGACAATCTAAAGAGCATAAAAAATAAGAAATCATGGTGTGAATATATCAATCCTACCTTAAAGAAGATGAGAATTACATCATAATCCATCAAAACTTGAATGTTTGGTTACTATAAGAGAAAGATACAACACTATGAAATCTAAATATGAATACAAACACTAGTACAGAAATGGGTTATAACGTCACTACCTGTAGGGTCAGTTTTTCTAAATAACCGACCTTATATGTCTAAAAAAATATGGGCACCACTTAAGACCTCTTGGGTCGGTTTTCTTAAAAAAACCGACCTTGCAGTGTAACTCTATAGGGTCAGTTTTCCAAATAACTGACCTTATATGTCTATAAAAATGCAGGACCACTTAAGACCACTAGGGTCACTTTTCTTAAAATAACTGACATTGTAGTGTATCTCTATAGGGTCGGTTTTCATAAAATAAGCGACCTATATTCAATTGGATTAGAAAGCCAATTACAGTTTCCCGCAGCAAAAAAATTCTCGATTTTGGCTTCGCGCTTCAATCTATACGGTCGGTTTTTCCAAATAAACGACCTTATATGTCTACAAAAAATGCGGGAGACATCTTGATTAATCTAGTTTGCCTTCACACATGTATAAGCACCTCTAGGGTCATTTTTTTCCTTATAACTGACCCTAGAAGTCCCTTCGATTGACAATATTGTCGACCGAGATGAATTTTGGATCCAGTTTAGTTCACGCATGTATAAGCACCTCTAGCGTCAGTTTTTTTAATTTTAACCGACCCTAGAGCTCCCTCGGTCGATGAATTTGTCGACCGATAACCTCTCGGTCGACAAATTCGTCGACCGAGAAGGAGCCAGATTTCCTTTCGTGCATGTACATGCACCTCTAGGGTCAGTTTTTTCCTTATAACCGACCCTAGAGGGCCCCTCGGTCGACAATATTGTTGACTTAGATGAATTTTGGATCCAGTTAAGAACCTCTAGCGTAGGTTTATTTACTTTTAACCAACCCTAGAGCTCCCCTCGGTCGACGAATTTGTCGACCGATAACCTCTCGGTCGACAAATTCGTCGACTGAGAAGGAGAGACAGATTTCCTTTCGTGCGTGTATATGCACCTCTGGGGTCAGTTTTTTCCTTATAACCAACCCTAGAGGGCCCCTCGGTCGACAATATTGTCGACCGAGTTGAATTTTGGATCTAGTTTAGTTCACACATGTATAAGCACCTCTAGCGTCGGTTTTTTTACTTTTAACCGACCCTAGAGCTCCCTCGGTCGATGAATTTGTCGACTGATAACCTCTCGATTGACAAATTCGTCAATCGAGAAGGAGAGTCAGATTTCCTTTCGTGCGTGTATATGCACCTCTATGGACGGTTTTTTTCCTTATAATCGACCCTAGAGGGCCCCTCGGTCGACAATATTGTTGACTGAGATGAATTTTGGATCCAGTTTAGTTCACTCATGTATAAGCACCTCTAGTGTCGGTTTTTTACTTTTAACCGACCCTAGAGCTCCCCTCAGTTGACGAATTTGTTGATCGAGGATCCCTCGGTCGAGAAATTCATCGACCGAGAATGAGTTTGAGTATTTTTAAATAACCCAACACGGGCACCGCTTCTCATTAGCGTCGGGTTTTTTGTTGTAATCGATGCTACAGGTCGGGCCTGGGGCTTGAAGTGGCCGAGACCTAGTCTTTCTCTACCGTGAAACATAAATTTCATTCTCTTTTTCTCTCCCGTGGCACCGATACCTTTTCTTCTTTCTTTCCTTGTGTCAGTCTACCTCCGATATCTTCTCTTCTTCTCTCCTGTGTCATCACTTTTCATTGTTGCCGCACCGCCAAAGCCTTTGCCAAGAAGCTCGTCGTCATGTTTGAAGAGGATCGTGGTGTCCGTGAAGCCCTTGCCACCTCTACGTGCCGCCAAAGCCCTTGCCTCCTCTTCGTGAAAAGCACTCGTCGTCGCCGCCTCTCTACACTTCCACGAAGTTCGCCGCCTCTCCGTGAAGGTCGTCACATCCTCCACGAAGGTCACCGCCGTTTCCAAGTAAGGTCACCACTTCCCTCATTCCCAAGTTCATTCCCGCCGCCATGGTAGCGTCCAGGTCCACTCTCGGTCGACAATATTGTCGACTGAGAGTCCACCTGCACACATCGTCCAGGTCCACTCTCGGTTGAGAATTTGTCTACCGAGAGAGGACCTAGACGCCGCACGCAGGTGGGCTCTCGGTCGACTAATTGTCGATCGAGAGTGGACATGCGCTCCTTTAACTACATAATTATATTATTTTTCCATTTTATATGATTTGATAACCCAACCAATAATAAAAGATGTATTTTTTCATATGTAATCATTATATAAATTCTAGAAATTAATACGAGATTAGACATGTGTACTCCTAGATTGAAACTTTAGGGTTGATGCATGATGTTTAACTTAATATATAAATACAAAAATAATGCATTTATATATTAACTTAGAAACTTGTTCAAAATTTACTCATTATGAGTAAACTTTGGATAGTCCCCGGTTGGGACTGTTTTTGGATATTTAATCTCACTTAGGATGTAATTGTATAATGTATGTTTAGTTTTGTAGAAAATTTTAGTAGGATTTCCTCATTTTTTCTCTGGGTACATATGTGAGTGGTTATTTGCCATTTACATCGGTGTACTTGGAAAACTTAGGGGAAATGCTGCTGAAATTTTTTTCAAAACTAAGCATACATTATACAGTTACTAGTGAGATTAAATATTCAAAAATGAGATAGGTGGTACACTTTAGTATATAAGTAATTAACTTCCTATCAATAAAACCTTACAGATTATAGTATCAATATTAAATGGTTAGTTTTATAATTAATTTTAATGTGATATAGAAAATGGATCGAAGTTGGATGTCTATCAAGAACTGTTGCAGTCCAGAGTTTGCCAAAGGTCTTGATGAATTTATCAGATTTGCTGAGGAACATAGGAAACTACCTACAGATAGGCTATATTGTCCATGTAGAAATTGTTTTAACAATTTAAAAGTTGATACTGGTGAGGAAATTAAGAATCATGTCATATGCAATGGGATCATACAAGGTTATAATGAATGGTATTGGCATGGAGAGAAATTTAATTATGGATCAGAAAATGTCGATACTAATAGTTGTGGCATAGAAGAGACAATGATGATAATGTTAATGATGAACCGATTCAAGATGACCGAATTTAGGATGATATGGTTGATGAGATGCTACGTAGTTGTCAGGACAATGTCATTGATCCACCTTCTTTATTTGCAAACATTGTCCATGATGCTAAAAAACCATTACATAAGGGTTGTACTAAGTTCACGAGGTTGAGTGTTGTGATGTGATTATATACTCTTAAAGCTCAAAAGCAATGGAGCGATAAGAGTTTCACTTCACTGTTGTCTTTGTTAAAGGAAATTCTTCCTGAAGGCAACAAGCTTCCAATTTCAACATATCAAGCAAAGAAAATAATGTGCCCAATGGGAATGGAGGCTAAGAAGATTCATGCATGTCCAAATGATTGTGTTATTTCAGAATGACTATAGTAATTTGATAAATTGTCCAAAATGTGGTGCGTCAAGGTATAAGACCACAAATTCAGCTAAGGCTAAAAATGGCTCTCCTGCCAAGGTGATGTGGTATCTACCAATAATACCATGATTTCAACGCTTATTTGCTAATATAGAAGATGCACAAAATTTTTCTTGGCATGGGGAGTCAAAGGCCAACGATGATGGCGTCCTACGACATGCATCTGATTCACCACAATATAAGAAAATTGATTTATTATACCCTCAATTTGGTAAAGAACCAAGAAACTTAAGACTTGGACTCTATACAGATGGAATGAATCCCTATGGTACATTAAGCAGCCAACATAGCACGTGGCCTGTTATGATTGTTATATACAATGTTCCTCCTTGGTTGTGTATGAAAAATAAGTATGTGATGTTGTCAATATTGATATCAGGGCCCAAGCAACCTGGAAATGATATTGATGTTTACCTTCAACCTCTAATTAATGACCTAATGAAACTATGGGAAGAAGGTATTATGAAATATGATGCTTCACATAAAGAGATCTTTAGTTTGCGTGCTATGTTATTTTGCACGATTAATGACTTTCCAGCTTATGGAAATTTGTCTGGATATAATATAAAAGGATACAAAGCATGTCCTGTTTGTGAGGAAAATACTGATTCAATCAAACTGAAACATGGTGGTAAAATCATATATCTTGGTCATCGGAGATTTCTCCCACCAATGCATCCTTATCGAAGGCAACGCAAAACCTTTAATGGGTCAACTGAGGAACGAAGTGCTCCTAAACATATACCGGGAAATGTTGTATATGATAGGGTGAAACATATTGTTAATGAATTTGGAAAGAGTTCAAGTAGTCCTCCACTCACATGTGACAAATCTCTATACAAGAAGAGGTCAATATTCTGGGATTTTCCTTATTGGAGATCTTTGACAATTAGACATTGCATTGACGTCATGCATGTTGAAAAAAATATTTGTGATAGCATCATTGGTACGCTATTGAACATACCAAGAAAGACTAAAGATTTCATCAAATCTAGAAAAGATTTAGAATTAATGGGTATAAGAAAAGAATTTTCAGTGGAGATCAGGGGTCGCCGCACATATTTACCACCAACTTGTTACACTTTGTCAAAAAAGGAGAAAAAGACTTTCTGTGAGTTCTTGTATAATATTAAGGTTCCACAAAGATACTCTTCTAATATTCGTAGATTGGTATCAATGAAGGATCTGAAGTTGATAGGTCTCAAATCTCACAATTGTCACACCTTAATGCAACAAATTTTACCTATGGCTATTCGATCTTGTCAAAGCATGTAAGGTTTGCAATCACAAGACTCTGTTTCTTCTTCAATGAAATATGCAATAAAGTGATACATCTTGATACTCTCGATAAATTATAGAAAGATGTAATTGTTACCATGTGCCAGCTTGAAATGTACTTTCCTCCTTCATTTTTTGATATCATGGTTCATCTTGTAATACATATTACAAGGGAGGTGAAGATATTGGGTCCAATTTTCTTACACTAGATGTATCCATTTGAACTCTACATGAGTGTTTTTAAAGGTGATGTTTGGAATCGTTATCGTCCTGAAGGGAGTATTGTTGAGGGTTACGTGGCTAGGGAGGTGATGGACTTTTGTAATGATTTTTTGAATTGTAATGAAACTTCTAGCGATCTAAAAAATTCCCATCACACTGAATCTTATTGTAGCAAAGGAACTCTGGGAGGACGAGTGAAAGGAATCAGTCGTGAGTTGTGGGAACAAGCACATTTGTATATTTTACACAACATCAATGAAGTTAGTAGCTACATCACAAAACACAATGATATTATCAAGAGAAATCATTTGTGATCCAATTCAATGTGGCTTGTAAGAGAGCATAATCGAACATTTATTAGGTGGTTTGAAGAGAAAGTATTTAATCAACTATCTGAATCACCGAATAATGTTGTTGAGAACATAAAATGGCTCGCCTTTAAGCCAAAAATGGATGTCATGTCATATGAAGGTTATGACATAAATGGATTTTCATACTGCACAAAGCGTCAAGATGAAAGTAGTGTACTTCAAAATAGTGGGGTCACTGTTCAAGCTTGTTCGTTGTATTTTGCTAGTGCTAAAGATAAAAGACCACGTGAAGTTGAGATGTCATATTACAGCGTCATTGAGGACATATGGGAATTGGACTATACAAATTTTAGAGTTCCTATCTTTAGGTGTAATTGGGTTGACAACAACAAAGGAGTTTTCGTGGATGAGTTGGGTTTCAAATTGGTGAATTTTGAAAAAATTGGTGAGAAAGATGAGCCATTCATCATGGCAGACCAAGTAAAACAAGAGTTCTATATTGACGACCCTGCAAATAAAAATTAGTCTGTCGTTCTTCATGGAAAAAGATAGTTTACTGTAGATCCTATAAATGAAGAAGAATACTATGAAAAGTATGATGATTCCATTCCATTCTCAGTTGGTTTGCCAAGTGTAAATGTTGAAGATAACAACGATGAATATTATAAACGTCATGACCATGCTGAAGGAATTTTACTTGACTAACAACTCAACTAATACTAAAGGCATGTATTCTTTAAATTATTTATTTTATTATCATTCAAGTAAGTAATCTTTTTAATATACATCATATATCATGTATACCTTATCACTTGTGTTTTTATTATCACTTATTTTTTTATCATGTATACTTGTAGGTTCTAAAATGGTGAGTGAAGATGAACATTCTGAGCATGAGCATGAGCACCATGAGGATGGTAGTGGTGATGCTAAGAAAAGTAGAGGTCCCACACTGACACGTAGGCTGCAGGAGCTCAGGGCTAAAGGGGACAAATTGCAAGTCCAGTTTGATATCATAGGAGCACCTGTTATGGAACATGCTAGTGCTTTCAAGCATTACGTAGGGGCGATCGCACGCAGTAAGGTTTCAATAGATATAAAAAATTGGCATGATATTCCTAATGCCAAAAAGACCTCATATGGAAAGATATATCTGTGAGTGGAAGTGATATTATTTTCATATATTTTTTATCTATTGATTCTAATTTAGTTTGCTTGGAATTAATTCCTTTTCAAAACAACATTATTAATTACTTCTTTTGTATGTATAGGGTGTTTTTCATCTAAATGAAAAAGATCATAAGAAAAGAGTGCTACAACGTTGTGGTGTACGATGGAGGTGTTTTAAGACATATCTCGTAAGGGAATTTATAGATAATCCTAAACAAAAGAAGAAAGCAACATATGTATATATTTTTATAGATCCTGAGGTGTGGGAAAGATTTGTTGCAGCTAGGAGATCAGAAGAGTTTTAGGTAATAAAGATTGTGATATATTGTATGAATCTTTAATTTTATACAATTAAGGAGGTGAATCTTTTTATACACATGTTTTCCAAGTCTAAATTGCAATACCTCATTTCAAATGATCAGGCTATCCACCAGGATCTAAAGGAAAGACGGGCCAAAAATGTGCATGACCATCTCTTGGGGCCCGGTGGTTATGCCTTCCGCCGCCAACTACAAGAGAAGCAATCATCTTCTAGAGAAGAATCTAGTACAACTCAAGTTGAGCGTCCACCCCAACACTTGACATGGATTGATGCTAGAAAGTCGAGCAGGTGAAATTATCAACCCTACAACTAAGGAGGTGGCACAAAATATGGTAGGTTTATCCCAACTAAGTAAAGAGTAACTCCCACAAACATAGATTTATTTATATCTAATTGATATTGTGATTTAATAATTTAATTAACTATGAATAGATTGATCTCCATGAGCAAAGGAAGGAAGGAAAGTTCATCCCAACTGGCCACATGGATGAACTATCAGTTGCTCTTGGTACGAAGGAGCATCCTGGTTGTGTTAGGGGATTAGGAGCTGGCATAGGATTCAAGTCTTATTTTGGCCCTTCGCAATCTAAAAGAGGTCGTGCAGGTGGTCTTACACAAGAGGAGGTTGAAGCATTAGTAGCACAGAAAGTAAAAGAAATAATATCTTCATTTCAGCCTACTCAACCTTCTCAACCTATTCATATTGTGTGTCTCTCAAGTGATGAGGTACAAGCCCATGCTCCAGTTGTAGAAGGTCATGGGAGCACTCCCGATGACCCACCACAACAATCTACAGTAAGTTTTTGTTCTATATGTTGTGTTATTAGCATGATATATATATATATATATGATAATATATATAGTTGTAATAGGTATTTGTTCTACTACTTCTTATATAACTTATATTATTTCAATCTAGGTTGGTATGAACTGTAAACTTGTAGTGGAGGTTCCAGAATATAATGTTGTGGCAGCGGGCAAGGTGTACAACCTTGGTGGTACATTGCATTGTCAACAAATTACTGATGACATTTGTCGTGTGTCCATCCATCTTGTGTATGATGGAATGGGGGACAAACCACTACCCATACCTAATCCTGAATATAGTACAGTTGAAGAAGCTGAGGGTGCTATGGTGGGTTGGCCTAGACACTTGGTTATCAATGACAAGGTATACCATATTTCTACCATATTTTTCATATTTGACTGCATATATGAACTCGTGTAATATAAGTATGTAATTTAATTAACAGGTTTGTAAACCAAAAAGTAAAAATTCTACTAGTCATCCTCCTATGCCCAAGCCATCTTTCATTCCTGAAGCTACATTCGACGAATTGGGAAGCAAATGTAAATGTTTGTGTCGATACTTAGCCAACCAAAGCTCGGGATCACATATGTTAGCCAATTTAACAGAAGATGCAGCTGAGAGGGACTTTGAGAATTTTATTTTTCTTGATGATATTATAGAGTTTTTCTGGTATGATTGGCTAAATACTTCGATAATAAAAGTATGGATAAGGTAAGGATCTATCTATATATATATATATATATATATATATATATATATATATATATATATAAAATTCCAATACACATTTTTAGCTTAGTTCTATATATGGAAATAATTGCAAATGTTTTACTGCCATTTATATACTGAGATCATAAACCTTGATATAAGGAATGTTGGATTCTTAGTTCCTTCAATCACTAGTCAAGCGGAGACAAAATTTGAGGATGTGAATGAGTACTTCTCTACTGCATTCAAATATTTTGCTAGTGAGGGGAAGGAAATTATCCTAATTCCTTTTAACGTCCAGTAAGTATTATTATTCAATATAATTTTAATAATGAATAAAATTATTTATTTTAATGTTTGTTTTATTCTTACTCAGAGCTAGACATTGGGAATTAGTGGTGATTGCCCCTAAATTGATGAGTCTTTATTATCTTGACCCGATGGGTAAAACAACAAGGAGTCACAAACTGAAATTGTCAGCTATGGAGTAAGCATAAATTTAGTCAATGCTTCAACATGATATTTCTATTTAGAATTTCTATTTTACCAACTATCATTTAATTGATAGGGGTATAAAGGCTTTTCGTGATGCTAGAGGACAAATACCCACAAAATTAAAGCCATTGACTTTGAAAAATGTCAAGGTAGCTACTTTGACAACTGCTTAGTCTTATATGTATTAATTTTCAATTCTAATATGTCAACTCTTATAGTCTTATCTCAACTATTGTTTATAGTAGTTTACTAACATTAAGTATAATTCGTTATTTGTGGTGTCCTATGCAAAATAATGACTGGGCTTGTGGCTACTATGTAATGAAATATATGCAAGCTATTATCAAACAAGCATCACATGACATTCAGACTATAAGTCAGGTAATAAAGAATAACATCATAAATTTACAAGTGATTGTAGTCATTTTATAAAATATTAGCATGTGCATTTTCTGTTACAGATCTTTACAACTCAGCCTTACACACTTGTGGACTTGAATGAATTCCTAGAAGAGTGGTCAGATTCTTTTCTAAATGAAGTCAATATAGCATTGGATTAAATATGTCAACTCCATTTATGTATGTGGTTTGAGTACTCTTTCATATTTACTTTTGTATCTGATTAATATCATCTCAGACTTGCAATCTATCATTTTGTAAATTATGATGTGATTATGAGTCATTTTTGTCATGAATGTGTGGTTTTGAATGGTGACGGTTGAGCATCAATGCTTTCCTCTCCCAGAATATATGAATCTTCTTGTTCTTCTGTTCTATTTCATTTTCTGCAGAAATTTAAACAAAACTATAGCTTCTAGCATCGATTATTTATAAATACTGACCATAAAGATAGAATAAACATTTCAGTGTACCTCTCGGTCGACAATATTTTCAACCGAAATATTTTCAGTCGACAATTTTCTCGACCGAGAGAGTTTACAGGGTTGATTTTTTTGGAATAACCGACCCTAAAGATTGAATAAACATTTTAGTGTACCCCTCGGTCGACAATTTTCTCGACCGAGGGGTACAGTGAAATATTTATTCAATTTTTAGCATTGGTTATTCCAAAAAAGCTGACCCTGTAAACTCTCTCGGTCGAAAAAAATTGTCGACCGAAATATTTTCAGTCGAAAATTTTCTCGACTGAGGGGTACACTGAAATGTTTATTCAATTTTAAGCATCGGTTATTCCAAAAAAACTAACCCTATAAACTGTCTCGGTCGAGAAAATTGTCGACCAAAAATATTTTCGGTCAATAATTTTCTCGACCGAGAGAGTTTACAGGGTCAGTTTTTTTGGAATAACCGACCTTACAGGCTCCTTTTTTCTCGCCTGGGTTAGATTTTTTACAACCTTTTGCGTCAGTGTTTACTCTGTAAGGTCAGTTTTGTTTGGTCAAATAAACCGACACTATAGAGCAAATTCTATAGCAACGACCACTTAGGAGTCGGTTATAAAGTGACGCTACAGGCTTAAAAAAACCGACGCTACAGACCATTCTTGTACTAGTGAAATAAGCAGAATAGAAGTTCTTGAAGATGCGATTCAAGAAGATAATAAAGTAAAAGACAAATAAGTCTATGCTTATAAAGTGATTCAAGGTATGAAATCCACATAAGATGAAGAGAACTCCAATGATAAGTATAAAATGAGAAAATAAATGAGAACAATGACAAAGGAATAAGGTGGAACCTGAGTTAATCTCCGACCAACCTATGTGTGTAAGAAAGTGTTAATGTAAAATCAGCATAGCATGTGAAAGAAATTAAGGGAGATGATCCCTGTTTAACGAAGAAAATGAAGAATATGGTGATTTACCTGTTGATAAGTGGTTGAAAAACATAATAAAATAAGAGAACATACACTAGTGGGATAAATAGTCATCAAGGAAGGAGTAATGAGATATGGTAATCATGATGATTCATATTCTAATAGCAAGGAACCCAAAATAAAAAAGGTAAAATGATACATAAGAAGTTGTAACATGCATAATGAAAATAGAATTGGTTACCTTTTTGCTAGTGACGCTTGAAAGATACTACTATGGTATGGGAAGTGTGTTTCCCTTTGTGTCTTTCCTTTATAGGGCACAACTTTCAAGTGGATCATTTCCACTTGGTACGTGTGGATTTGCTACAAACATGAAGGTGGATTGCTTATTATAGCATAAGGTTGCTTGGACTATGGTTCCAAGATCATAAAGTTTGTGATGAGTTTGCTTTTGAGCCTTTCAATAATTAGGAAGATTCCTCTTATATGTCTTGAGATTTGTTATGTTGGTAAAAGTATATGAGATAAGGATGTGAGTTCCTTATAGCACATGAGGTCAATACCAAGGTAATGAATTCTAGTATCCAAAATGTGTCAATAGTATGGAAAGTATGTGAAGCTTGGAGATGTTGATTAAATGAACATTCCAAGTATTCCTCTCCCGTAGAGAGAGAGATAGAGAGTTGATGATGACCCTCTAAATATTGTTTAAAAGAAAAAAAAAAACAAAACAAAAGTGATTCTATAATGTTGTGTATGGTTCACTGATATCTGGGAAAGACCTCTATCAAGGATAGATGGTTTGTTGGTCAATAGATATGTGATACTGTGTTCTTTTAAGATAAACCTATGATCAAATATCAATGCATAAGAGTTAGATTGGATGACATAATTCACATGACCATGATGAGTTTAGAGTTATGCCCTTTAGACTAACCAATGTACAAATAGAATTTATGAATAGGAGGAACAAAGTGTTCCAGTCATGTCATTTATGTGGTATTTTGAACGCACTAACAAACTCACTCAAGGTTGAAATCCTCAAGCTTTTACCAAAAGCGAAGTGTAATAATACCACCCGCAAGCGGACGAGTCTTATCGCAGTATAGTTAAGGATCGAACCCAAATGACAACGTTTTTAAGAATCTTTGTCGGTCTAGTCTAGTTTAAGTTAAGGCTAATATTTAAAATGATTGGTTGATTTGAGGTTTATTAAACTAATTGTAGGAAAGTAAAAGTTGAATTAAAGTTGGATTTTGATCAATGGTATGGATTCACTGGGAAGTATTGGGTTTCATCACCACTAGACATGCAAACATATTCAAACGTGAACAAACTAGGTAAGATATAACTATCCAAATAGAGCTGCAGCAAAACCCCCTATACGGGTGTTAGGTTCGCGTAAGCATCACCTTAGGCTTCAGATGTCTCATCATTGTCTGGATCACTTACTTACGGCTCTGAAGATATAAAATCCAACTAGGGCTGTGAGCCCTCTATATAGGTGTTAGGCACACAAAAGCGTCACCGAAGGCTAGATGGCCCGTCCCCTTGCGGATCATACACTTACGACCTCAAGGAATCCCATTTTATTTCTAGTTTGGGAGTCAACTTGTTAAACGACATTCAATCCTACATATAGATGTTCTCACAACATAGGAAGAACAAAGATGAAAACAAGCAATTAATCAAACTACAAACATAATGGTTAACGATGAAATGAAGAGTTATATATATTGCCTTAGAAAGTTTAACAATATAACATGTTTGCATGGGCAGCGGGGCTAGTCCCCGCACCCCAGCGAAAAGGTACTACTTGCTCATGATGCGAGAAATAAGAAGGATGACAAAGAGAGAGAAATCCTCCATGAACTTGGTGCAGAAGGTAGTCGCAGTTCAGTGGAGAAGATACGGCCTCCTACATCGTGTTGGAGCAGATCTGGACGCGAATGGGAGTTGCCAAGACAGACCAGACAGTCTCCCTCGCTCTGTCTTCCTTCTCTCCTCAACCTCCTTGGTTGTAACACGGGCAGTAGGTGAAATGAAACTGGCATGGACTGGACTGGTTTTGGATCGGACATGTGTACAGGCAGCCTGTCGGCGTCCCGAGACTGATACCAAAGTGAGGACTCTTGGGGTCCTATTTATAGGTACGGGACTGACCCCAAACGGTCAGGGATTAAATGAAACCAAACGGTCTACAGATATTTTTGCCCAAACAGTTTCACTTAAAATAGCCCAAACGGTCTTTAGAATCTGACCAAACGGTCTTGCATAAACTGGGTAAACGGTCTGTAAATCGTATAAGACCAAACAGTCTTGAGCAAACGGTTTGGAAACCGCATGAGATCAAATGGTCTCACAGACCGTTTGCTCCTTTCAAATGATCCTTTGCAAACGATCTGGAAATCGTATAAGGCCAAACGGTATTGATCGGCAAATGGTTTGGAAATCGATAGAACTCCAAACGGTCTTCGGCAAACGTTCTTTAGGTCAGCAGATGCCCAAACGGTCTTCAAGTCAATAGATGCCCAAACGGTCTTCTATGCTTGCCGATCAAATGATCTGAAACCCACAAGGGGGCCAAACGGTCTTGTGTCGCAAAGGGAAAACGGTCTTAGACAGACTGTTTGCTTTTCTGTAATGGGTTCGAACAGTGACCGAATTCATCAACAGCTGGGTCAAACAATCTGTTGGCCCTCAGGTAAAAGAACGATCTTCGACCTTCATCTGCAGGTGCAATGGCCTTGAGGCGACCTCATTCGGAATACGAACCACCTCCAATTGATCTTGCTCAGGGGTTGCAAATGTGTGTTGGTCAGAGGTTGAAGACAACGCACCACAGTCGTGGTAAAGCTGATGTCCCACGGTCGTGCCACCTTGTACGGGCGTGGTGGGTGAGAAATCGGGCTCTGATGGCATTGTGCCACAGCCGTGGCGTGACACCACGGTTATGGTGAGGTGGCTACCACACGGCCGTGCTGCCTCGCACGAGTGTGGCGAGTGAGAGGTTAGGCGTTGGGGATGATCCACCATGGTCGTGGTTAGGAATCTGCTTCACGACCTTGAGTTCATGCACTTCTCAATCCCTTGTGGCTGAGTCATGCCTCCAATCGGTCTCTACTGCTCAAACAGTCTTGAGACCGTATGGGCTCAAACGGTCTTGAGACCGAATAGGTGAAATTGTTTGGTTAGATTTCTTGATCGGAGCCAGAGATGAAGGTGGACCTCGACTACATGTTCATCTTTGTCGAAACCTACATTAAATGAACAATTTTTAGTTAAAATCTTGATAATCGAATCAACTAAGTAGTTTTGCACATTATGATTCATATTGAGTGGAATAGTATGTATAGAGTTGAATTGGTCCCGAAGTGATAATTGAATTTCATGATGAATATACATTCATCAAAATACCCCAAACTTAAACGTTACTCGTCCTCGAGTAACACAAAATCTGAAATCGTCGCCAAATGAATACTTTCAATTCGTGTGATTGCTTCATCTTCACATCACGAATGTTTTCTTTTTGCTCAATATGACTCAGTATCTCAACCTCCTGAGACCACAAAACACATCTTACCATATCTTTGTTCCTGAGTTCATTTTCTTAAATCACTTCCTCCTCACCTTTTCCAACAACAAGCATGTTAAAGAGTTTTGTAAGAGTTCAGAGACACCCGTAGAACAACAAGTGTGCATTTGATCTAACACTGGTGTTTTCCAGGATAGGGTAGGCAATCATTGTGCCATTAGGTAGAAAAGGGAGTGAAAGGTGGTATGGAAGGAAGAAGTAAATCTCTCCTCTATTCGACTCGAGATTTTTATTTGCTTTGCAATTTCATTTATTGCATTTTTTTGTGTGAATCTCTCCTCTATTCGACTCGAGATTGCATTTCTTTTTGTGTGCATTTTGGCATCTTTTTGTTTGCAAATCTCTCCTCTATTCGACTCGAGATTGCATTTTTGGTGGTACACCCTTATTTATTTGCGAGGGGTATGGAAGAAGTGGATAAAGAGGGATACGGTGTGCCACCCCGAACTTAGGGTTTGGCACATATTCGGCTATTTTTATTTCTTTTTGAAGAATGGAGGGATACGAAGATGATAGAAGAGGTTTAGAAGAGAGTTCAGATCAGAATGCAACTTGATTTACAATTCAATGCACTGGGTTGTTCTCTTTATCAAACTCTGCTCAAATAATGACTTGATGAGGATCCAATGGGGATTTCATGCTATTGTTCCACAAATTAGTTGGGAAGCACGACGTGCTTGATCCCTATCAGTTTGACAGACACTTATCATTTTTACAAAAAGTATCATGAGGTTAGGAATCATAAACTTCACAAGATGATTTCAATCAAAAGGCTTGTTTCAAAAAGTGGTCCTTTTGAGGATTTACTTTGATTAAGGAGGATATAATGATTGAAAATGCATAGCAATTTAGTTAGTGACTTTTAATGAAACCATGAAGTGACAAAAAGTGTCAAAAAATCATCAAGTATCTGTTCAATTTCTTGAAAAACATTAAAGAATTTTGAAAATTTTTGAAAATTTTGAAATTTTTTATCAAGAATGTGATAGTGAAAACTTAAGTATGAAAAGGATGGGTATAGGTGGAAAGTGAGATACGTACCACCCACCCTCCACCCCGAACTTAGAGATTTGCTCGTCCCGAGCAAACCCTAAATCCAAGATGGAGGGGAAAATTCATGCCAGAATGACCACCATGTGTGGTTGTGTTCCGATTAGTGTGCATCCTTTTATTTGAAAATATCAAAGGTAAAGAGCAATTAGATCTTAAAATAGCATCTTGCGATACAAATTTTATTTAATGAAGAATTAACTAGAATGTAAAAACAAAATTTAAGAAATATTCTAATTTGAAAACAAAAGAAAAACAAATTTATTGATCGGGTTGCCTCCCGACGAGCGCCGTTGTTTTATGTCGATGGATCAACTAGATCCTTCAGCTTCACGGTTGATCCTTTGGATTGGTGAGTTCCAATGTTGCTTTAGTGCCTATGTCAGTTGAGGTGAAATATCTCTTTAAGCGGTGACCATCTTTTACAAATTCACCTGACTTTTCACTCCATAATGAGAAGGCACCATGTGGGGAGATGTTGTTGACGATATATGGTCTAGACCAGCGTGAGCGGAGTTTTCCTGGGAATAACTTCAACCTTGAGTTGAATAGCAGAACTTGGTATCCCACTTGTATGTCTTTTCTTTTGAGATGTCCATCATGCCAAAGTTTTGTGCGTTCTTTGTAGATTCGTGCATTCTCATAAGCTGTCATCCTGAGTTCATCCATCTCTTGGAGTTGCAGAATCCTGGCTTGGCCAGCTTCTTTCATATCAAAGTTTAGTTGTTTAATTGCCCACCATGCCTTGTATTCCAGTTCGACTGGCAGGTGACAAGCCTTTCCATATATTAATCGAAAAGGTGTAGTCCCAATGGGAGTTTTATAAGAAGTTCGATAGGCCCATAAGTCATCGTTGATTTTCGTTGCCCAATCCTTTCGATTGCGTCCCACAGTTTTTTCCAGAATAGTCTTTAGCTGATGGCTAGAGACCTCTACCTGTCCACTTGTTTGTGGATGGTAAGATGAGGCTACTTTATGTGTTACACCGTATTTTCTCAGTAAAGTCTCAAAGCATCTTTCAAGGATGTGGGACCCTCCGTCAGATATCACAGTTCGTGGCACTCCAAAATGGGGAAAAATAATATCTTTGAATAATTTGATGATGGGTTTGGAATCACTAGTGATGGTTGGTATGGCTTCAACCCATTTTGAGACGTAGTCTACCGCCACTAGGATGTATGAAAATCCATGAGAAGATGGGAATGGACCCATGTAATCCACCCCCCAAACATCGAATATCTCTACTTCTTGCCATAGATTCAGCGACATCTCATCTCTCTTTGTTATATTACCTGTTCTTTGACATTCGTCGCATGATAGGACAAAATTGTAGGAATCTTTGGATATGGTTGGCCAGAAGAATCCACATTGCAAAACCTTTAAAGCAGTCTTTTTAGAGCTCATATGTCCTCCCACTGGTCCTGAGTGACATTTTCCCAAAATACGTTGACCCTCTTCTTCGGTGATACATCGTCTATACAGACCATCAGCACCTAGTTTAAAAATTAATGGCTCATCCCAGTGATATTGCTTCACATCATGCATGAACTTCTTAAGGGCATTCCCGGTACATTGAGGATGGATAACGCCAGCAGCAAGGTAGTTCACAAAATCCTAGTACCATGGTATAGCTTCTGAGGCCTTCAATAGTTGATCATCTGGCAGGGAATCATTGATCGGAATCTTCTCAGTATCTAGAGTGTGGATGCGGATGAGGTGGTCTGCTACAACATTCTCTGTACCCTTTTTATCTCTTATCTCTAAATCAAATTCTTGTAATAGGAGGATCCATCTGATCAACCTGGGTTTTGCATCTTTCTTTGCCAGAAGGTAATGAATGACAGCGTGGTCTGTGTAGACAATAACTTTCAAACCAATAAGGTAGGATCTGAATTTTTTAAAGGCATACACGACTGCTAAAAGTTCTTTCTCAGTAGTTGCATAATTCCTCTGGGCTTCATCGAGAGTTTTTGATGCATAATAGATCACATAGTGTTTCTTCTCTATATATTGCCCTAAAACAGTGCCCACAGCATAATCACTGGCATCGCACATAATTTCAAAAGGATGGTCCCAGTCGGGAGCTCTAATGATGGGAGTGGTTGTAAGGGCCTGCTTCAGTGTGTTGAAGCTTTTGACACATTCTTCATTGAAATTGAAATCAGTATCCTTTAGTAATAGATTCATCATTGGCTTCGTTATCTTGGAAAAATCCTTTATGAATCTTCTATAAAATCCGGCATGACCTAGGAAAGCACAAACTTCTTTTACATTTGTTGGGATAGCCAGTTTAGAAATCACTTCAATCTTGGCTTTATCTACTTCAATTCCTCTATTGCTGACCCTATGGCCAAAGACAATGCCTTCCTTTACCATAAAGTGGCACTTTTCCCAATTCAGCACAAGATGTGCTTCTTCACAACGTTTGAGGACAAGGGAGAGGTGTTTTAGACATGAATCGGATGAATCTCCGTATACGAAAAAATCATCCATGAAAACCTCCATAATTGTTTCAGTAAGACCAGCGAATATGGCAGCCATGCAACGTTGGAAAGTTGCGGGAGCATTACAGAGACCAAACGGCATTCTCTTAAATATGTATGTCCCGAATGGAAAGGTAAATGTTGTTTTCTCTTGTTCATCTGGATGTATGGGTATTTTATAGAATCCGGAGTAACCGTCAAGATAACAGAAATATTCTTGGTGAGCCAACATTTCTAGGACTTGATCAAGGAAAGGCATTGGAAAATGATCTTTTCGAGTTGCCTTGTTTAATTTTCTATAATCTATGCACATCCTCCACCCTGTGACTGTTCGAGTGGGGATGAGTTCATTGTTTTCATTCCGTATAACAGTTGTTACACCTTTCTTCGGGACTACATGCACTGGGCTCACCCATGGCGAATCTGATATCAGATAGATTATTCCAGTTGTGAGCAGTTTAATGACCTCATGACGGACCACTTCCTTCATATTTGGATTCAACTTCCGTTGATGCTCAATAGTAGGCTTGTGATCTTACATCATAGGGATCTTGTGCATACACATCGCTTGACTGACCCCAGTAAGGTCACTCATTCTATAACTGATGGCTTTCTTTCTTTCCCTTAATTCCTTCAGGAGTTTCTCTTCTTGTTCAACTGTTAGATCGGAATTTATAATAATTGGGCAAACCTTGAGATCATCTAAAAACACGTACTTCAGTCCTTCGGGTAGGGACTTCATTTCGGGAGCCTCTGGTTTTTCGCATGTTTCTTCTGTAGCTTCCATAGCTTTGAGTTCTTCACTAGTGACTTCAACATCTTCTCTAGCGGAGTCAAGTGATTCGATGAAATCCTTTACTTGTTTGTCAATTGGTTCATCAACTGATGGGTTAGTTAGAGCAACTTCTAAAGAGTCATCGGATTCATGATGCTTTTGAGTCAGAAGTGACATTTGTTCAATGCAGTCAATCAAATAGACTTCTTCTTGCATACTTGGTCTTCTCATACTTTCAAAAACTTTAAATTTGAGAGTTTCTTTGCCTAGTCTGAGCAGTAAGGTACCAGCTTCAACATCAATCAAGGCTCTTGCAGTGGCGAGGAATGGACGACCAAAAATGAGAGGATATCTGGCGTCTTCTTTTATGTCCATAATGACAAAGTCGTATGGAACATATGTGTCCTTGCCCACCTTGACCGAGGCATCTTCGACGATCCCTAACAGACGTTTTATCAAATTGTCTGCAAGTTATATAGTCATGCCAGTAGGAAGCAATTATGTAAACCCTAGTCTTTTGCACAGGCTAAGTGGCATAATAAAGATTCTTGCGCCGAGATCTGCCAATCCTTTCTTGCATGATGAGTCGCCAATGTGACATGAAATTCCAAAGGATCACGGGTCTTTTTGTTTCTTTGGCATCTTGCTCAATATGATATCAGATGTAGTTGTTGCCAGTTTTACTGTCTCATATTCTTCAGTTATATACTTCCTGGTGAGGATTGACTTTAAGTATTTGGTCCAGGCTGGTATCTCGGCCAACACATCCAAAAAGGGTATATCAACATGAAGTTTCTTTATAGCTTCTTTAAACTTATTGAATCTAGTATCGAGCTTGGTTTGCCTTAGACGGGCTGGGAAGGGTATACGAGGCTTATATACAGGAATATCAGGTTCTGGCATTTTAGTTTCTTCATCAGTAGGTTTCTCAGGACTTCCCTTATCTGTCTTATCATCTTTTGATTGAGACTCTAGTGTTGTTGAGTCTTGGATAATCACAGGTTCATCTTTGTCTGTAATAACCACATGTGTCTTTATAGGGGGATCCTAGTAGTCTTTTCCTAACCTAGTGGTGACTGCCTTCAACTATTCAGGATGCTTAGGATTGTTCTCGGGTTGGCCAGCAAAGACTCCAGCAGGTGGCTTTATGCTAACTGCAAGTTGTGCTAGTTGAGATTCAATAGCCTTCTGGTGAGCTTGTTGGTTGGCTATCATAGTTTGCTGAGTTTGCAACATCTTTTCAATGGCTAATAGCTTGTCATTAGAAGGGACATGTCATGCTTGCTATCCTTGTTGTTGATTAAGATTCTGGTACTGTGAGTTGTTTTAGAAATTATTATAGTTCCTATTCTGAAAGTTCCCCTTGAAATGTCCTTGATTCCCAAAATTTTGTTGTTGCTTATACTGGAATCTTGGTGGGCCTCTTGGTTGATTGTTTGAACCAAATTGATGTGAATTTACTACTCCAATGGGGTTTCCATATTGAAAGCCTGGGTGATTCCTGTTCTGATTCGGATTGTAATAACTTTGACCAGGAATGGTGTTGATAGCATTAAGATTTTCCATTTGACTATTATCTCCTTTCCCACATATGTTGCTTAGAACAACATCATAGAGAACATTGCATGATAAGGTGGAATGATCAGTACTTTTACATGCTTCACAGAATAGGGAAGCAGACTTTACTTGTTCTGATTGTGGAGTAGGTGAACGTCCTCTTCCAATAGAAGCACGAGATGATTTAAAAAGATCTTGCTTGGTAACTAAGAGCTTCAAGGTTTTAGTGATAGACTTGTACTCGGGAGTTTCCTCGGCCATATCTACTTTCAAAACTCCTTTACCTACAGATCTACCCCAATTGGCTTGATTTTCTGCTCCCAGGGTGATGACTCTCCATGCGCTTTCATAACTTTTACGCATGAAGTTTCCTCCAGACGAGGAATCTAGAAACCTCTTAATATCATCATCCAAACTCCTATAGAAAATTTTGATGAGTTGATTCTTAGAAATTCCGTGGTATGGACACTTGCGTAGAAGCTCTTTGTACATATCCCATGCTTCAGTGAGAGTTTCTCCAGGAACTTGAGTGAAATTTGTTATCTACCCTCTAATTTCATAGGTAAGTGATGGAGGGTAGAACTTTTCTAGAAACACATTTTGGAGTTGTTCCCATGTGGTGATGGGTATTTCACTTTGCAACGAATTGTACCAACTTATGGCTCTATCAGCAAGGGAATACTTGAAGAGACGGAGTCGAATGGCATCATCTGTGACTCCATTTTGTTTTGTCATGGCACATAGATTAATAAATCTCAGAAGATGTTCTTGGCTATCTTCTCCTTGCTTGCCATGGAAAGGGTTATTCTGAAGAAGGGTGATCCAATGTGCTCTTATCTCAAAATTAGTAGCATTGATAGGAGGAGGTTGTATTGGATGGTGAACATTCACAGCTTTCAGGATTGATAACTCTCTAAGATCCTTTTGTAGTTCAGCTGCTTGCGTTGTTGCTTGTACTACTAGGATTTCCTGCTGAACCGCAGCCCTGGCTTCTTGCATGAGCCTCTCTCTTTGTGCATTGATGGCTTGAGCCACCCTTCGGGCTACCTCTTCTTCTTGAGCCATTCTTGCTTGATTTTGTCTGATCTGAGGATGGAAAGTTCTGTCTATCTTGGGATCAAAGCTCGCTGTGAGTCTGGGGCTGTCTGAACAATGCATACACTATGCATTGGGTTGTACCTGGATTAGAAAAGATTTTGAAAATGAGATCCACAAAGTAGAGTGAAATTCAAGTAGATGATCAATTGTTTCAAAAGAAAAAGTAGAAATCCTAGATTAGTCTTAAAAGAACTAGATTTGACTGACTATTTCGTTGTCCCCGACAACGGCGCCAGAATTTGAGGTGGTATTTTAAACGCACTAACAAACTCACTTGAGGTTGAAATCCTTGAGCTTTTACCAAAACCAAAGTGAAATAATACCACCCGCAAGAGAACGAGTCTTATCGCAGTATAGTTAAGGATCGAACCCAAAGGACAATGTTTTTAAGAATCTTTGTCAGTCTAGTCTAGTTCAAGTTAAGGCTAATATTTAAAATGATTGGTTGATTTGAGGTTAATTAAACTAATTGTAGGAAAGTAAAAGCTGAATTAAAGTTGGATTTAGATCAATGGTATGGATTCGCTGGGATGGTATTGGGTTTCACCACCACTATACATGCAAACACACTCAAACGCAAACAAACCAGGTAAGATATAACTATCCAAATAGAGCTGCTGCAAAACCCCCCATATAGGCGTTAGGTTCGCGTAAGCATCACCTTAGGCTTCAGATGTCTCGTCACCATCCAGATCACTTACCAACGGATCTAAAGATACAGAAATCCAACGAAGGTTGTGAGCCCCCTATATAGGTGTTAGGCACATAGAAGCGTCACCAAAGTCTAGATGGCTCGTCCCCTTACGGATCATACACTTATGACCTCGATGAAATCCCATCCTATTTCTAGTTTGGGAGTCAGTCGCATTAACCGATAAGCAAGCAGGTGGTTAATATATGAGAAAACATCGACGATTAACAAGAAGATACAAAATCCAACTAAGGTTGTGAGCCCCCATATAGGTGTTAGGCACACAGAAGCGTCACCGATAGGCCTGGCAAAAATACTGCAACCCGACCCGACCCGACCCGACCCGACCCGAAAATAGGGTCTTTTGAGTTTGATATAGGGTCCGGGTCTAAGTCGGGCAGACCCAGATCGGGTCTTATAACTTTGGGTCGGGCACAACTTTGCCCAGAAAAATCTAAGGACCCAAAGGGACCCGAGAGTGGAGCAGCGGTACAGCGGAAGACCTGTTATCGGCCCGAGTCCCTGCTTACTAGACTCAAAACTCAAAAGCCTCAAACCCTTTGTTCTGTTCCATGACTTCCGTCTCTCTCATGAGTCTCACTTGGACTCTCTCAGCCTCTCCGTCTCTCTCATTCGTTCACCCTAACCCTAGCCGCCGCAAGGAGACGGATCTTCCGGGATTCTCAGCGACGTCGCCGTCAGATTCGACGATGTCGATCATCCGGCAGCAGTCATCGATGGAGCACTCGCTGTCGTCGAGCGCCGCCAGCACGCGGAGGAGCTCCTCGGCGGAGATCAGGCCATCGCCGTTGACGTCGTACACAGTGAACGCCACTTGCCAGCGTCACACCCCGGGCGTCCAACCTCACTGGCGTCGAGATCTACTCGCTGCAGTCATCATGTGAGCCTACCCCAAGATCGGCTCCGTCGATACCGTCAGGGCCCCAGTAGCTGCCAACGGTGGCGTGGGATCGCTGGCCAATGGCAACGGCCACTGCACCATCATCTCCCCTCCGCCGCCACAGCCCACGACACTCTCCCACGCCGAGGCCACTCTGGGGCGCCACCTCACCCGCCGCCTCATACAGATCAGTGTAACAGATGTGTTCACTGTTCTCGGTGACTTCAACCTCACACTACTCGACCTGCTCATCGCCGAACCGGGACTCACCAACATCGGATGCTGCAACGAACTCAATGTTGGGTATGCAGCCGATGGGTACGCAAGGTCTAGGGGGGTAGGAGCATGTGCTGTTACCTTTATTGTCGGTGGGCTCAGTGTACTCAACGCCATTGCTGGGGCGTATAGTGAGAACCTCCCTGTGATATGTATCATTGGAGGTCCCAACTCCAATGACTACGGGACTAACAGGGTACTGCACCACACCATTGGGCTCCCGGATTTCAGCCAGGAGCTAAGGTGCGTCCATTGATTTTGGGGGTATCGATCCGGCTAAGATGGTTTATCGGCAAGATCCGGCGGGAGGTGGTAGCTATTGGTGGGACGGGTTGGAATTAAGAAGGTTGTTAGATTTACTAGTTATTTCCTATTTGGGTGTACAAGCGAATGTAGTTGTTCCTACTGGAGCTGTTCATCTGTTGCACCTTTTCTGTGATGCAAATGTCAAGCAAATTGAGGATGTATACATTTGTTTCAGTCTTTCAGAATTTCTGGGGGAAATGCATTAATTAGTGTTTTATTGTGTGAATTTTTGAATCTGTAGTAGGTATATTCACAATAATATTATATTTTGTATTGTGGAGGGTGTATTTCTTCTTATGTGAAATGGAAGTTTACTGTGCATTAATTAGTGTTTATTGTGGAAGTTATGAAAATGGATGTGAAACAGATGCTTATTGCATTATTCATGGATGTCAAAACTTTAAAATTGTACGTTGTGCTAATCCATTTAGCAAGAAGATAAAGTTACGTAAACAATGTTCATGTATTATGAATCAGGTCGGGTCCAAACTCCTGGGACAGGTCAAAAACAGGTGTGGCAGATATAGAAAAAAATGAAATTCGAGTATTATGGGTAGGGTCGGGTCTCACATTTTGGTTCGGGTGAAAATCGGATTGGGTAATTTTCGGGTCTTTAATATCTAGAAATCTTTGGGTCGGGTCGGGTCCAGACCCTATGCAAATTGGGTCGGGTCGGGTCTCGGGTCGGGTTATAAAACCCGACTCATTGCCAGGCCTAGTCACCGAAGGCTAGATGGCTCGTCCCCTCGCGGATCATACACTTACGACCTCAAGGAATCCCATTCTATTTATATTTTGGGAGTCAACTTGTTAAAAAACATTCAATCCTACATATAGACATTCTCACAACATAGGAAGAACAAAGATGAAAGCAAGCAATTAATCAAACTACAAACATAATGGTTAACAACGAAATGAAGAGTTATACACATTGCCATGGAAAGTTTAACAATATAACATGTTTGCATGGGCAGCGGGGCTAGTCCCCGGACCCCAGTGAAAAGGTACTACTCGCTCATGATGTGAGAAACAAGAAGGATGAGAAAGAGAGAAATCCGCCATGAACTCAGTGCAGAAGGTAGTCACAGCTCGGTGGAGAATATACATCCTCCTACGTCGTGTCAGAGCAGATCTGGATGCGAACGGGAGTTGCCAAGACATACCAAACAGTCTCCCTCGCTCCGTCTTCCTTCTCTCCTCAACCTCCTTGGTTGCAACACAGACAGTAGGTGAAATGAAACTGACATGGACTAGACTGGTTTTGGATCGGACCTGTGTATAGGCAGCCTGTCGGCGTCCCAGAACCGGTACCAAAGTGAGGACTCTTGGGATCCTATTTATAGGCTCGGGACTGACCCAAAATAATTTGGGATTAAAGGAAACCAAACGGTTTGCAGATATTTTTGCCCAAACAGTTTCACTTAAAATAGCCCAAACAGTTTGTAGAATCTGACCAAACGGTCTTGCATAAACTGGGCAAACGGTCTGTAAACTGTATAAGACCAAATGGTCTTGAGCAAACGGTTTGGAAACCGCATGAGATCAAACGGTCTCATAGACCGTTTGCTCCTTTCTAACGATCCTTTGCAAACGATCTGGAAATCGTATAAGGCCAAACAGTGTTGATCGGCAAATGGTTTGGAAACCGATAGAACTCCAAACGATCTTGGGCAAACGTTCTTCACGTGAGCAGATGCCCAAACGATCTTCAAGTCAGTAGATGCCCAAACGGTCTTCTATGCTTGTAGATCAAACGATCTGAAACCCGCGAGGGGGCCAAACGGTCTTGTGTCGCAAAGGGCAAATAGTCTTGGACAGATCATTTGCTTTTCTGTAATGGGTTCGAAAAGTGACTAAATTTGTCAATAGCTGGGTCAAACGATCTATTGGCCCTCAGGTCAAAGAATGATCTTCGACCTTCATCTGTAGGTGCAACGGCCTCAGGGAGACCTCATTTGGTATACGAATCACCTCCAATCGATCTTGCTTAGGGGTTGCAAATGTGTGTTGGTCGGAGGTTGAAGACGACGCACCATGGCCGTGGTTAGGCACCACGGTCGTGGTAAAGTTGTTGTCCCACGGTCGTGCCACCTTGCACGGGCGTGGTGGGTGAGAAATCTAGTTATGATGGCATTGTGCCACGACCGTGGCGTGACACCACGATCATGTTGAGGTGGCTACCACACGGCCGTTCTGCCTCGCACGGGAGTGGCGAGTGAGAGGTCAGGCATTGGTGATGACCCACCATGGTCGTGGTTAGGAATCTGCTTCGCGACCTTGAGTTCATGCACTGCTTGATCCCTTACGGATGAGTGATGCCTCCAATTGGTCTCTGCTGCTCAAACGGTCTTGAGACCGCATGGGCTCAAACAATCTTGAGACCGAATGGGTGAAATTGTTTGGTTAGATTTCTTGATCGGAGCCAGCGATGAAGGTGGACCTTGACTACTTGTTCATCTTTGTTGAAACCTGCATTAAATGAACAATTTTTAGTTAAAATCTTGATAATCGAATCAACTAAGTAGTTTTGCACATTATGATTCATATTGAGTGGAATAGTATATATAGAGTTGAATTGGTCCCGAAGTGATAATTAAATTTCATGATGAATATACATTCATCAGTCATACAAGTTATATCAAGCTTTGAATGATGACATGTCAAAGTATTTTAAATATGGTCAAAAATATGATCAATATTTCTTCAAAAACCTTAGGGTTGTTGAAGAAGCAATAGCTATGAGACAAGTTGAACAAGAGTGAGATGGGGTTGATTAAGTGTCTTTATGGGATCATGATATGTCTTCTAAGTAGGTTGTGTAAATCCTACTAAGGTGAAGATAGTGTTGTTGTTTCACCCCTAATAAGGTTGACTAAGAATGATGTTTCCTTGTATGGAATGACAGGTCCCAGCGTCAACATTTCTTTTGATGTTGAAAAAGAACTCACAAGTGTTCCAGTGTCAGTGTATCTAAAAAAAGGATGGATACATAGCCTTTTTTTATGCTTCAAGGAATGGTATGAGACACATGCCATGATTGGTAAAAAGCTAGAAAGTATGACTTTTGAGTAATGTGTTGATACAATAGATATATTTTTAGGATGATAGCTAGAATTTAAAGATGAACATTACTACTAGAGTTGTACAGATGACACAACAAGTTTCTACATTCCATATTGAGAATGTCTTCTTAGGTGGGGGTTTTTGTGATGATCTAAGATGAGGTATGTATGAATGATGTGACATCACCATGATATGAAAGTAACCATGTGAAGGTAATAGGATGAGGTGCAAAGGAACACTACTACAAAAAATGGTTTTTGCAACAGTTCATTTTTCCATTTTACAACGGGTGTCAACTGTTGTATTAGATCGTGTGGTATTATGGGGGGGGTTCTTTATACAAAAAGTGTTGCGCATGTTGTAATATATGTATTTTATACAACAGTTAATACATGTTGTAGTTCATTGAGCACACCTGTTGTAATAGGGGTATTGTATATAACATGTTGAGACAAAAGTAAAATACAACTAGACACAAGGTTTCGAACTTGAGACCACTTGAAAGTAAGGCACATCTCAAACCGCTGAACCAGTTTCATTTTATGCAACACATATATTCTTTGTTGTACATATACAACAAATGACGTGGAAAATGGTCTATTACAACGGGTAACTATTACAATAGGTGAAAGCCTGTTGTGTAATTATAGTATACTACAATGGGTTATAGTATGTTGTGTAATGATGGTATATTACAATGGGTTAACATATGTGACTATTACAACGGGTAGAGCATGTTGTGTAATTATGATCTTTTACAACGGGTTAGAGTATGTTGTGTAATGATGGTCTACTACAACAGGTTAACATACATGACTATTACAACGGGTTAGAGCATGTTGTGTAATTATGATCTTTTACAATGGTTTAGAGTATGTTGTGTAATGATGATCTATTACAACAAGTTAGCATACATGACTATTACAATGGGTTAGAGCATGTTGTGTAATTATGGTCTTTCACAACGGGTTTGAGTATGTTGTTATATCATAGTCTATTACAACAATTTAGCACATGTTGTAGTATCACATATACTACAACGAGTTTTGCCCGTTGTATATAACTTGTGTTGTATAAAATATATAATTCACAACACACAGATAGACTTGTTGTAAAAGATATGCTAACTAAAAAACAACCAAAAGAAATGTTATATTTTTCCCGTTGTAAAAAGCATTTTCTGTAGTAGTGGAAGTACCCATATTTTTTTACCTTAGATTTCGGGGGCAAAATCCCTGTTAGGGGTTTATAGTTGTAAGGCCCCTAAACTTGCTTAATGAGTTGAATGAGCTTAGTTATCATAATTGAATTCTTATAACCCTAATATAACCTTTTTATATGCTTTGAAATCATAAGACAAGCTTAAGTTTCAAATTTGGTCCAATTTGGACACTGTTTAAGCAAGTTATGCAATTTTATGCACATTTTGGACTTTCTGCAATTTACCCAATTGAGATGTTTTCTTTGCAATTTATCACGTGTATTATGTTCCTTGGATATTCTATAATCATTATTGAGATTGTTGAGACATGGGGCACCTATTTAAACCTTGGTTTGAAGGTATTTTCTCCAAGGGTATTTTAGGGTTTACCCCTTCATGGATGAGCTACCTGTAATAGCTATCAACTATTGAGTTATTTGTTTCTCTTGGAAATTCAAGAAACGAGGGATAAGAATTTCTCTATGGATGTTGGGGGAGCTTCTTGTGTGTGTGCTTATATATTCTTAATGGTTTAAGGCCATGGACACTTGGAAAGATACTAGAACTTCAACTTTTTCTTTTTCTTTATCTTAAAGTTTCATATACTTATCCCTAAGAACCAAAACGACCATTTGCTCTCCACCACTTCCCTCCTTCTACAAACCTCGTCCTCCCTCTGTGCTGCAGCGAATTTCCTGTCCAAAGTGTTGGATCCTAGATGGGTGATTAGATGCTCTAGAGGGGGGGGTGAATAGAGCTGTAAGCACTTAAACAAAACTCATTAGACCTTCAAGATATTTGATAAGATAAGGTTGCTAAATAGGTAATTTGAGTGCAACTAAATCATGCATAGCAAGGATAAGAGAGATTGAACATGCACCAATTAGACAAGTTATTTAGAGTGGTTCCACACTTCAAACTAGAAGTGTGTTAGTCCACTTGCCTAGAGAGGTCAACCTCTAGGACTTCAAACAATTGCATTCTTATATTCATTAATAAGACATACAACACATGACCCAAAAAGGACTTACCTATCCAATACAAAGAGTCTTCAACCTTACCAAGGACTTACCCACTTTGCAAGAGTCTTCGGCCTTCTCCAAGGACTTACCCACTCTTGCACAAGTCTTCGGCCTTGTAGGAATTACCCACTCTTCTTGGATCTTCCGCCTTTGACTTCACCTTCACTCGGAGAAGCTTTCACCAAGGACTTACCCACTTGAGCTTGAGTCTTCTGCCTTATTCAAGGGCTTACCCACTCTAGCTCCAAGTCTTCGGCCTTGATCTTCACCAAGGGACTCCTTCCCTTGTTCTTCTTCACCTCTCTTGGATAAGAGAGAGAACCTTCATCTTCATGATTGGAAAGATAGAAAGGAGGTGGTGGAAGTGAGAGCCTCACAAGATATACATATAACACTAGCTCTCTTACAGATTTCCTACTCACTCTAAAGGATGTAGCAAGTGATTAAGCTTAGAGAGAGAGAGGAGGCTGTAGGATCACTCAACTATAGAATAGGAACCTTCATAGTGAATGTTCAACCTTGGAATGAAGCCCAAGGGGTCCTATTTATAGTTGGGGATGCCTCTTCACCTTTGGGAACACTTGTGAACGAAAACTAGCCGTTTTGTGGCTTGCAACGGATCTATTTTCACTTGTTGCAACTCCACAACGGCTAGAAACACTTTTCTGCACTTTTCCGTATAGTGCATTCGGTCGAGTTTCTATATGTGTAACTCGACCGATCAAGTAGCAGGCAAACTGATGTTCAAGGGATCGGTCGAGTTTGTCCTGAGGAAACTCGACCGACCACTTCAACAGGAAATGGCCCACTACCCAATCGGTCGAGTTCTGTGAGAGCAAAACTCGACCGATGTAATCTTCAGAAAATCGACCAAGGTTTGATCGGTTGAGTTTCAGGGTGTGAAACTGGACCGACCAAGTGCCTGTAATTGGTTTTCGAAGTTGCATTAAAAGTGCTATAATAATCGATCTAAGTGCTCCTGGTATTTTTCTAAACTTAATTACAAGTCATACAATCATTACAAGTGATTTACAACATGAATCTAATGGATATACATCATATTACAAAAACGTGCACTTGTATGACTTTGACTTGTCTTTTCTCCAATTTGATATGCGCAAGTTAGGGCAATTGGAGTGTGTCTATACCTAATCTGAAATAACTCAAGTAGAAGCATTAGACACCAATATGTGGAATGGTTAGTCATCATCAAAACACGGGTTTAGTCAATTTAGACGTGAGTCAACATTGACCTAATTGACCTTGAGTCAACATTCTCCCCCTTTTTGAAGATGACAAACCATTCCATAAATGTATTGAAAGCGTTAAAGGAATTTCATACCTTTGGAGAAACCTAGGGGTTTCAATAGAATGGAGTTCATATGCTCCCCCTCAATTGATGCACATGGAGTTTTCATACTCCCCCTCAATTGATGCTATTTCTCCTGCATGGTTAGCTTTCATAACATTTATAGAATATTATGTCTTCTACACATATATGTTATACACATATATGTCTTCTCCCCTTTATCTTCTCCCTTTACATGAACATACTTCTCTTCTTCATGTAAGACATGCCTTCTTCCTCTTTTTAAAAGAAGACATACCTTTCTCCCCCTTTGTCATTTCAAAAAGTGGGGTTATGAAGAAATAAGAAACATCACTTGTTAAAAAGAAAGGATATAACACAAATATATATAAGGAGAGTAGAAGAGCACAGATAAGGTCTTGTCCAAGCATAGAAAGAAAAGCAAGTTAAAGCATATACTTGAACAACCCAAATATGCAAGATAAAGTGCTGCAGAAAAACAATAAATCACAATTGTGACCCTCAAGGTGATGGAATTTGACCAAAAACCATCGAAGCTCATGGCAAAGCGATGAGTCTTGCTCAGAAGGTCGTTTCTGCATAAAAAAACACTAGTCTTGCACCAAAAACTGAAACTGGAGCAAATCTGCATAAAATCCAAAAATACTCCAATTTCTACATACAACGTAGCTCTATGTGCCCTGCATCACAATGTTATGCAAGTAACTCAAGATAGTAGATATGCAATTATAGGAACAAGCTTGATCATGTATGAGACAAGATACAAGCATAGCATATAGATGAGCAAATATACCAATTATTTACGGGGTTAGAACTACATGTATGTGAACTACTAGTAGATGATATCACAAGTTAGGACTACTAGTAGGATCTAGATCATATCAAGAGATATCAAAAGATACACAAGATAAAGCAAGTTATGAGTAGATGTAGAGATATATCCAAACAAAGAGATATGCAAATTTAGAAGCATGAGAGGATATAAGTCACTAGATATGCATCCTTACCATAAGATGATTACCCCTAAGAACCTCAAGGTTGTATCAAAACAAGATATACACCTAGATAGATGTAGCAAGTTAGAGTACAACGGAAGTGATTTTAGACACAACCAAGATATCCAAAGAGATCATCATCAAAATCTGCAAAACAACTCAAAGCAAGTAATTGCAAGATATAGAAATACCAATTTAGAGCAATTAGAGAGATAGAGTTGTAAGCAAGATAGGAAAATTAGAACATGGCAATATGCATATATGAAGGTACCAAATGAGAGTGCCAAAGAATAAGGCTATTGGTTGAGAAAATCTAGTTCAGAGAGAAATTCTCATCCAATAAGCCAAATGTATATTCTGTGCACAGTGTTATCGGTTGAGTTCTAAGCATGGACAACTCGACCGATGGCAGCTGTTGGCAACACTCTTGGTGCCTATCGGTCGAGTTTCAATAGGGAAAACTCGACCGACAGACCAGCTGTCAAAGAGCACATATATTTCATAGAATCATATTTAGAGGCATGCTAAAAATACAAACCATATCCAAACATGTCTAAGCAAGTTAGTAATGCAATGTAGAAGCATTAGAAATAGTTTTTGAGCAAGAGTGTGAAGAGAATCACAAAATGCCACTTTTGACTCAAAAACCATATGTATAGTGCACACTAACTTGACAAAAACAAGTTAGGATAGGTTATAAGCAATAAAACATTTTACCTTTGTGCTTACCATTGCCTTTTCCACTTGTTGTCACCCTCTACACATCTCACCTTTCTTCTTTCATGTGGATTGAGAAGTCAATTTGCAATTCAATAGCTCAAGTCAATCCATTTGCAAGTTCCTACAAGAAGAAAAGTGAAATGGTCCCCAATCATGTTTTTGGGTCCGGAGGAGTTAGCTTAGCAACCCAAATCCTATTTCTCTTGGGTGCTTTCCTAAAAGGACAACAAGTAGAATAATGACCAAAATCATTGCAATAATTGCATGTGCCCATAGTCTTGGAACTAGAGGATGCTCCATGGAATATTGGAGGTCCTTTATCTTTGTTGTTCCCTTGACTAATATCATATCCTAAACCATGTCTACCAATTTGTTTAGTAGTATGGTCTAGGATTTGATTAAGATTCTTTTTACCAACTAAGAATCTTTGCAAAGAAGATCTTAAACTATCATTATCATGCTTAAGAGAAGCAATAGTAGAAGACAATTGATTAATGTTATCTCTAGCATGTAGAAGATCATTTTCTAAGCAAAGAATTTTAGTTAAATAAGAATCTCTATCAATATGAAGAGCAACAACATCATTCTCTCTAGAACTAGAACAAGATACATGCCCATTGATTTTAGCAAGCAAGGAGGCATTTTCTACTTCTAATTCATGCAAAACAAAATCTTTGTTCTTATTTTCAGATTTAAGAACATCAATATCATGCATGAGAGAATCAACAATTAAAGTATGCTCTTCATTTGAACTAGGCATGAGAGGTTGTGCTTCTAGAAATTTAGTCTTATCAAGTAAGCTAGCATTTTCAAGTTTAAGAGAGTCTACTTGGCTAAGACAAGCATTTTTATCATCAAGCAAGCAAGAATTAGCATGTTCAAGATCATTTAATTCTATATGCAAATTATCAACAATTTTAGCAAGATTTTTCCTTTTCTTTTGAGAAGACTTAAGAGAGGCACAAATATCATGAATGAGATCAATCAAGGATTCTTTATCTAAAGAGTCTAGATTTACCTCATTTGAGTCTTCACTTGTTGATGCTACAAGAGAAAAATGACATTCTCCTTCATCACTAGAGCTTGAGCTTGATCCTTCACATGAATCTTCACTTGAGCTTGAGTTGGAGGATCCACTTGAGCTTGAGTGCCATTTCTCCTTGTAAAGATGGGTCTTTTTGCCTTGTGGGCAATCTTCCTTGTAGTGACCCTTCTTTCCACATGTGAAGCACCGGATGGAGGAGGACTTGCCTTTATAGAGTCTACCCTTGGAGTACATGGCATCTTCTTTAGCTTGAGAGGATGGAGAGACTTTATCCATGATAGCTTCAATTTGAGCCTTTATTTCAGCCTTCTTCATTCTCTTTAGCTCTTTCTTCTCTAGTCTTTCCACTTCCTCCCTCTTATCAAGTGTAGCTTCATGGGCTTGTAGATTTCCAATGAGCTCTTCAATAGGAATATCCCTAAGCGACCTTGCTTCTTTAATGGAAGTCACCTTGGATTCCCATCTCTTGGGGAGAGTTCTAAGGATCTTTGTATGAGCTACCTGTAGTAGCTACCTGTAGTAGCTATCAACTATTGAGTTATTTGTTTTTCTTGGAAATTCAAGAAACGAGGGATAAGAATTTCTCTATGGATGTTGGGGGAGATTCTTGTGTGTGTGCTTATATATTCTTAACGGTTTAGGGCCATGGACACTTGGAAAGATACTAGAACTTCAACTTTTGCTTTTTCTTTATCTTAAAGTTTCATATACTTATCCCTAAGAACCAAAACGACCATTTGCTCTCCACCACTTCCCTCCTTCTACAAACCTCGTCCTCCCTCTGTGCTGCGGTGAATTTCCTGTCCAAAGTGTTGGATCCTAGATGGGTGATTAGATGCTCTAGAGGGGGGGGGTGAATAGAGCTGAAAGCACTTAAACAAAACTCATTAGACCTTCAAGATATTTGATAAGATAAGGTTGCTAAATAGGCAATTTGAGTGAAACTAAATCATGCATAGCAAGGATAAGAGAGATTGAACATGCACCAATTAGACAAGTTATTTAGAGTGGTTCCACACTTCAAACTAGAAGTGTGTCAGTCCACTTGCCTAGAGAGGTCAACCTCTAGGACTTCAAACAATTGCATTCTTATATTCATTAATAAGACATACAACACATGACCCAAAAAGGACTTACCTATCCAATACAAAGAGTCTTCAACCTTACCAAGGACTTACCCACTTTGAAAGAGTCTTCGGCCTTCTCCAAGGACTTACCCACTCTTGCACAAGTCTTCGGCCTTGTAGGAATTACCCACTCTTCTTGGATCTTCCGCCTTTGACTTCACCTTCACTCGGAGAAGCTTTCACCAAGGACTTACCCACTTGAGCTTGAGTCTTCTGCCTTATTCAAGGGCTTACCCACTCTAGCTCCAAGTCTTCGGCCTTGATCTTCACCAAGGGACTCCTTCCCTTGTTCTTCTTCACCTCTCTTGGACAAGAGAGAGAACCTTCATCTTCGTGATTGGAAAGATAGAAAGGAGGTGGTGGAAGTGAGAGCCTCACAAGATATACATATAATACTAGCTCTCTTACATATTTCCTACTCACTCTAAAGGATGTAGCAAGTGATTAAGCTTAGAGAGAGAGGAGGCTGTAGGATCACTCAACTATAAAATAGGAACCATCATAGTGAATGCTCAACCTTGGAATGAAGCCCAAGGGGTCCTATTTATAGTTGGGGATGCCTCTTAACCTTTGGGAACACTTGTGAACGAAAACTAGCCATTTTGTGGCTTGCAACAGATCTATTTTCTCTTGTTGCAACTCCACAATGGCTAGAAATACTTTTCTGCACTTTTCCGTACAGTGCATTCGGTCGAGTTTCTATATGTGTAACTCGACCGATCAAGTAGCAGGCAAACCGATGTTCAAGGGATCGGTCGAGTTTGTCCTGAGGAAACTCGACCGACCACTTCAACAGGAAATGGCCCACTACCCAATCGGTCGAGTTCTGTGAGTGCAAAACTCGACCGATGCAATCTTTAGAAAATCGACCAAGGTTTGATCGATCGAGTTTCAGGGTGTGAAACTGGACCGACCAAGTGCCTGTAGTTGATTTTCAAAGTTGCATTAAAAGTGCTCTAATAATCGATCTAAGTGCTCCTGGTATTTTTCTAAGCTTAATTACAAGTCATACAATCATTACAAGTGATTTACAACATGATTCTAATGGATATACATCATATTACAAAAACGTGCACTTGTATGACTTTGACTTGTCTTTTGTCCAATTTGATATGCGCAAGTTAGGGCAATTGGAGTGTGTCTATACCTAATCTGAAATAACTCAAGTAGAAGCATTAGACACCAATATGTGGAATGGTTAGTCATCATCAAAACACGGGTTTAGTCAATTTAGACGTGAGTCAACATTGACCTAATTGACCTTGAGTCAACACAAAGAAGAAGAAAGAGGGGACCTACTTGGAAAAAGAATCTAGGGTTACAATTGACTTCATTTTAGGGTTGAAAAAGCTTCTTTCTAGTGATCTTGACCTAAAAGAGTAAGAATCCCCTTCTTTCCTCCATTTATTTCTTTTTTATCCTTCCTCCTACCTTTCTCCAGGTCGGAACCTTTCTGTTCCATGGTAGAAATTGCTCCAAAGCTTTAAAATCCTACCTTTCTTGCTCCTTATGCTTAGGGCTTGCTCATTTGATGAAGAAATGTGCTAGATGGACAAATTCATAGTTTATTCTTAGATTTTCTACCCTACCTACTCGAGTTTACTTCTGTTTGGGATTTCATCTTCTCATTAGAGGCAAGTTTTATAATTTGCTCCGCGTTTATTGCTTACCATAAGCTTTCTAGATCATGTTCTTGCTTGAAAATGATGATCCATGCACTAAAAAGCTATGCTTGACTTGGATTTCAATTATCATAATGTTCCCTATTCTGATTTCAGTTATATATGAGTCTGTGATCATGTGTATGTTTTTACTAAGGTATAATATGACTTAGATCAGGTTGGTTTGACAACCTATGGTTCTAAGCACCTATCAACCAATGGTCAATTTTAGGATTTTAAGCTGATTTCTTCTATATACCCATGACCTGATGATGGTACCATTGCAACAACCCTATGGTGTTATCTTCATGACAACTGATGGTCATGATCAAAGGTGTCATATGATGGTTACAACCTATGGTCACTCCCTTAGGTCAGGTTTTGGATCAACTAATGATCAACCATTAAGTGCCCTACCAATGTTATCAATCAATGATGACATTAGCTTAATATTTGATGTTGATTGATGAATATAGTGTTGATCTAACAACCTATGGTGACTTAATGGTCACTAATGATGGTGGATCAGGTCTCCACAACCTATGTGAGTTAATCATATAGCTGTAGAAACAATTAATCCTTAGACCAATGGTTTCTTGGGTCATTTGATGCAATGATTAGACCAATACTGTAATTGATGGTTTTAACATATGAACTTAACCCAATGGTCAAGATCTAATGTTTATTCCTCCAATAAAGTGGAATGATGGTTAATGTAATATGTTGGTCCTAATAATGGGATTTAGATGGTTTCCTTTATATGATCAACTTAAGGAGCTTACCTATTGACAATGGATGGCTTGTTTTAAATGAACAGTCAGTTATGGGTTTTACCCTACTCTCAATGGAACTTTTTGTGTTGTTAATCAAGGGATGTCTAGGGTTAGATGGTGACTTTTTCTAGAGCACAAATCAAGGACTTCATCAGTGGTTTATCCAAGGTGTTTACTTATGTAAACAACCAATGGTCTTATCTTTTAAACATCCAATGGTTCTGGGTGACATTGTGGTATGGGGATATGGGTTGATGATGGAACAAATGGAGGGTTACCCTTAATAAGGTAGTCTTACCTATTCACTCATATGAATAGAAGGGATGATAATCATATTGTTTTGATATGTAACCCTAAAGAGGTATAGCTTGTTATACCTAGCTTTAATATAACTGAATGATGGTAATTGGGTATGAATAGTCCTTGAATGACTAATAAATCATGGAGTACTCTGTTACTGTTGTTGAAACCCTAGTATGCTATAACCCTATGGTTACACCTTGATTTATGTGTGGTTTCATACTTGAGAATGGTATGGAATGTGATGGTGATGCTTCACCTTATGCATCCATGATCCAATGAGGATGTCGTGAGTTAGGGTTCGGGTATGAATGTTGATTAGTAATGTTAATATAATTTATCATGTGAGCCTCACTCTAATGCAAATAGATAAAGATGAGTATTCATGTTTAACATTCCTATATGATGTAATGATGGTGGAATAACCTCCTTAATATGATCATAACCTTGATATGTTAATTGGTTGTTATCATAGACACATGGTTGATACTTTCTTATGCTAAACATGTGCATTATGAATATGATAAGATTTAATCATATCTAGATTCCTTGCATGCTGATGTAATAAAGGAATGTTCTTAATGTTAATATAACCCTTCTATGATTGTTTATGAATATCTCCTAGCTCATTAATGCAATATTGTGTTGATCTGGTGTATTATATGTAAGTGATGTCTTTGAGCCTTGTTATAAGGCATGCAAAGATAATGATGATCTTGTAGGGAATAGTATGATGGTCTTAATGACATTTGGGAATGGTTGATCCCTAAATGAGGTGTGATCCTCTTGTCTTGATGAGGGTTGATACCTTGTGATATTGTGAAAAGGATTTAATATCATGTGATAGTATGATGGTCTTAATGACCTTTGGTCATGGTTGAGCCTTGAATGAGGTGTAATCCTCTTATGTTGATAAGGGTTGATACCCTGTGATATTGTGAAAATAATTTATATCTTGTCATAGTATGATGACTAGTGTGGTCTCGTGAATGGAAAGTGAATAGTACCATGTGATGATGAGATGAGAAATTATGTTTCACATGTTTTATATCTTTTCAAAGTTGTGATATTTATATGCTTGCTAGAAGTGAATTATGGTTTGTATGTCCACTTGTTTGATGCAGCCTTAATTCACCCAATTGGCATAACTAATCAAGTGCAACTCTAATCATGTAGTGCCCTGTGCCATAGAGCCATCTTCAGTGTCAGAACTTGTTGGATGGTGAAATGAGTATTCCTAAGGGAAACTCAGAGTGCATACTGTTGAGTACGTGGGGGTGGAAGGTTGAGGATATATCCTTGTCATCCACAATACAGATTGTGGAGGTTGGCTATGGTAATGCCTCATAAATCTGATGTGATTAAGAACAACTGTGGTTGTGTCTCGGTGATTATAACATGTTGTGATTGAGGACAACTGCGGTTGTACCTCAGATTAGAGGGTTTTATATACCCTGGTTTCTAGTGTCGTGACCTGTACCAAGGGTGGACTAGTGGTTATCAGCTTGACTATATGTCGTTGTGGTGGCAACTTTGAATAATATGTCACTACCTTTTTACTCGTATTAACTGAGGGGAAGAGATCTAAGGATACTGACACTCCTAGATCTTGTACGGAACCCAATAGCCCTTCGCAGGGGTCGATTGGACTTTGAATGGTACGATTCGAATTCCCTAAGGCGTAATAAAAGATGTAATACAGTCGTGTAGCATATTTGTTTAGGGTTATACACAACGTTTCATATTGGATGATAGCCCTTGTTTGTTATCTTTACATAAAAATGATGCTTAGTGCAATTAAGAGATAGTAGATATACTTAGGTTGTGGATATGCTTAAGATTGTGGATGCGTACATATAGTAGCTATGCTTGTGTTGATTACTATACTACTACTTCTAATTATAATCATGATGCTAGCTATCTCATGTTGTTAGTTATGTTTAGCATGCTAGCCATGGCTTTGTAACTAGAGATGCATACATTGCTAATCATGCTTATCCAGATAGTTGTGCTTATGTTGTTATCTCTTCCTATGATGTTTATATGTTCAACCAATTAGGCATTCTCATGTTGTTAGCTATGTTATGTTATTAGACTTGCTTATGATGCTAGATATGCATATGCTACTGAATTTCTTATATTGTCAACAAGATAAAGGATGATAGTTTGGCTAATGAAAATAGTTATTATCTACTCCTTTATGTATTTTGTTAATCATCAGTACTGTTGAGCTTATTTGTTATACCTGATTAAACTGCTTAACTATTTAATTACATAAAAATATTATAATCAATAAATGTTATTAGATGTTATATCTCTTGTTGGGACATGAGTCTCACCCTTGTGGTTTGCCACATTTTCTTAGGTAATCGATAGTGACGAAAACAAACTTGTGACAGCAAAGAGGAGCTATAGTTGAATCTTTGATAAAGTTGATTAGATGTCTAGTGTGTCCTAGAGTTGTCCTTGTACTCTCAAGTCCGGGCAGGAAAAGTTTGTATGTGGTGTTTCAAACGAATAAGACTTTTGTTAGCATATTAATTCTTGTTTGTGTGGCATATACAAATATTGTTCTCCTATGTATATATATGGTGGCTAAGACGATAGAACAATTCGTATCAAATTCTTGTCATAGTATTGATAAAAGAAAGGTGTTGGGCTCTTATAAAAATGTTTTTGAGTAGGTAGTGAGGTTGAAATTGGTTTTAATTTACCCATATTTTTGGGTATGTGGTTAATTGGTGATTGATTGTGTTTTATGTATTGAGAAATCTCATTTAGTGTAACGAGTTCTCACAATATTCATGATACATTATGTTGGTGATAGGGTTACATGGTATGATATGATACCCTATGGGGTGGTTGTATGAACAATAAAGGAGTGTTGTTTTCTATGACCCATAATTTTTTAACATACCTTATAGTAATAATAGAAGTGGTGATCTAAGACTGGTTGTTGATCTAACCTTGTAAACCCCAATCGGTTAAAGAGAACCCTAACCATAATGATGCAGTGTCAATGGCATAGTAATGATGAAGTATTACCTTTCTTGTTATAAGTTCTTAACCATGCAGGTAACATAAGTTGATATGCATAGATAGATAAGAGATATGGTGTTTATGATATGTTTGAATGGGCCTTATAAGGAATGTGAGAAATTGGTATCATAGAGATTGTCGTATATGAGATGATAATTTCCTCAACAATGAGATGAGGAGTTTCTACCTCAAATTATGTGGTCCTTGTAATGAAAACTATGGTTAATGACAAGCATCAAGTAATGTGATGAGAACACACCTTATATGCTCAAATATTTCTTGGTAATGTGTTATGCCCTTATCTTTGTAGAACTTGTTTAAAAATTATACGTTGTAACTTGATTGATTCTAAAAGACACTTAAATGACATAACTAATCAAGTAGAACCTAATCATGTAGCTTGTCTTGTGCCATAGATCCATTCAGTGTTAGCATTTGTCGGATGGTGAAACGAGTTAAACTCGAAGCGCATATTTTTGAATATGTGGGGGTGAGGACGAATACCTCCTTACGTCCATGATATGTGACACATGATTGGATGCGGGCCATATCCTAGAAGAGTGCGGCTGTGGGTTGTAGTTTAGTTTCACTAGCACCGTGACATGTACCAAGGTGGGCTAGTTTGCACAGTTGGACTATATGTCGTTGGAATCAGTCTGACTGATTATGTCACTGTAGGTTCACTCGTGTACTGACCACAAGGTGGTGAGATTGTGGATTCTGGCTCTTCCACTAGACCTGTTATGGCACCGATTTTGACTTAGTAGTGGTCGGTTGGATTTGGGTTGTACGACTCAAATCCTCAGGCAAAAATAAAATATGTAATCATCCATGTAGTATACCCGTATAGGATCAAATACGGAATCATTGGATGAGGTCTTGTTTTCTCTTGTACAATATTGTTTGTAGGAAATATACATGTTCCTAATATTTCTTTTATAATATAAAGATGTTTCATAATCTAAAAGTAATTACTTATCCTGTTAGTAATGATTACCTGCTTATCATGGTTATAACTTTACTGCTTGATTTAATCATCTTAATCTGTGATAATAATAGAGTTGGTGGAGAGTTATATCTCCCGTTGAGATTTAGAATCGCACCCCATGGGTTTCCCACATCCTTTTTAGATGGACGTGCACGAGGAGGTAGAGATCATGCAGTAAGAGTTGAGGAGCAGCAAGAAAGACAGTAGCTAACAAGGTTGAAAGTGTTGTTGGATGTCTTTTGTCGTTAGAGTCCTAGAGTCATCAATATATACTCAGGTCTTTGGGGATGTTTTATAGACGTGCTTTTGGTATGTGGTTGGCTTGTATGCCTGTCTTTTGCATAGTTGTGGTAGATATATGTATATATGTTCTGGAATAGGTTTTCTAGTGGCAGGTTGTTGGCACGCACAGTAAGCGTTTTGAGACATGAATGGACTCGTATGTAAAGGTTTTTCCTGTTTGGCGGTTTTTGTGAATGGGTTTAATTTTCAATATTTTCTGGTAACATGTTTGTTTAATCTTTCTTCCACGGTTTCATTTTGAGTAATCTCGCTTGTGTGGCGTGGGGCGTCACATTACATTAGGCTGGCCATAACCATTGCTTTCGTTTATTGCATGTTTTCATTGTGGGATATAGCATGTATATGATATGTACTATATATGTGGTGATTGGATAAAGTATATTTATATATTTATAAATACAAACTCCCTCAATTAATATTAAGTCTTAGATGCTTTCCATAAGCAGTACAAATGAAAAGCTTGATCGACTAAGCGTGGGCACGCCCTAGCATGGTGCGTCATCTATCTCGTGGAAGTGTGATGCTAGATATTTGGGTATGCCTTAACAGGGGTCATAGTCTATCGTGTTGGCTTATGGATCAGGCTTAACTAGGTGATCTTAATTTAATTAAGCACCTAGAGGCATACACATGACCAATGACAAAGAGTTGTGCATATCTCTATCAAGAGTTGCATATGATGCAATTGGAAAAAGTTGCCTAACTGATAGAATCAAGTTGTGGGTGACAGCCCTAGCTGCCTCATGATTTTGAGGAAATCAGGATCTTGTCCCACTTGAATATTGTACGCTGCAATATTCTGAATTGATATTGAGGGCTATCAATTTGAATAAAATAGTGGGAGCAATAATTAATTAAACACCTAATTAATATCAATTATTCAAATCAAATCAAATCAAAAAGGGTTTTTTGACAAATGCAAATTTTCTCTTATAGAATCAAATGACAAATAAATATGCATTGCAATTGGATGAATTAAATGATATTTATTTCCATAATTGGTTCAGGGCCTTGAGAAGTGTGTTGCATGATCCTGAAACACCAGTAGCAATATCCACTCCATATTCGCCTAAGACTGACATGGGTGCCTCTTTGAAGCACACCAACAATGTTGTGAACATCAAGTACCTTATGTTGGGATGTATGAACTATGAGTTGCATAAATAGCATGATAAGCATGAAAGGTATAATGTCTCTAAGGCTTTATTTGAGTGCAAACTGACACAGGGAAAACTAGTAGAGCATCATGTGCTCAATATGATTGGGCATATGAAGCATCTTGAAAAATTGGGATTTCCTTTAGGTCAAGAGTTGGCCACAGATATAATTTTACAATCATTGTATAAATCATATAGCCAGTTTATAAAGTGTTATCACTTGAGTAACATGGCAAGACTGCTGTCAGAGTTTCTTAACATTTTGATAAGTGTCGAAGCACAAATGAAGAAGGACAAATCTGTGATGATGATCAGCAGAGTTGAGTCCAAGGACAAGGTCAAGTCCAAGAAGCGTTCTGCGGCTAAGCTAAGATCCAAGTCTTCAACACTCATAATTAGGAGAAGGATAAGGGAACCTAGGAAGAAAGGGATTAAGATCTCTACTTCTGGTGTATATGTTATTGAAGTTAACTTCACTACTTCCTGATCATGGGTACTAGATATAAGATGTGGATCACACATTTTCTCACATGTGAAGGATTTGAAAAGAAGTAGACCTTTAGAGAAAGGTGAGTTTGAACTGTGTGTTGTAAATGTCACAAAAGTTGTGGCCAGTGCAGTTGGAACCTATGAATTATCTCTACCAAATGGGCTTATGATAGAGTTATAGAATTACTATTGCATACCTACCATTAATAGGAACATCATATCTATGTATTGTTTGGACAAGAACGGATTCAATTTTCTTATAAAGAATGGAAGATGTTCTATTAGTAAAGATGGGATCTTTAATGGAATTTCCCCTATGTCTTATGGTGTATACGTGATCGATCTAGAGACAAGTGTGTATAACGTAAATACCAAAAGACAAAAACTCAATGACTCAAAAAAACATACCTTTGGCATTTCCGTCTAGGGCACATAAATGAGAAACGCAATCCAAACTCCATAAGGATGGCTTTTTGGACTCTTTTGATCTTGAATCAATATAGACATGTGAATCTTGTTTGTTGGGCAAGATGACCAAGACTCCCTTTATTGGCAGTAGTGAGAGGGATGGTGATCTATTAGGACTCATGCATACTGATGTATGTGGCCCTTTTAGAACAGATGCTAAAGGTGGGTACAAGTACTTCATTACCTTTACTAATGACTTCAGTAGGTATGGCTATGTCTACCTAATGAGAAATAAGTCAGAAACTCTTAAAAAGTTCAGAGAGTATATGAATCAAGTATAAAACCAACTTGGTAAAAGTATTAAGCACTTCATTTTGATCAAGGTGGAGAATATTGAATCCAAGAGTTTGAGGACCATCTGAGAGCCCATGGGATTATATCTCAATGGACTCCACCTGGAACACCTCAGCATAATGGTATAAGAAGGAATCACACATTACTTGACATGGTGCGATCTATGATGAGTTTTGCTGATCTCCCAACTACCTTCTGAAGTTTTGCTCTACAAACGGTTGCATTTACACTTAACCATGTACCATATAAATCAGTTTTAAAGACACCTTATGAGATATGGTATGGGAAATGTCTTGATGTGTCTTTTATGAAGATGTGGGGATGTGAAGCTTATGTTAGGAAAATGTTTCTTGAAAAGCTTGTCCATAAGTCTGATAAATGTTATTTTGTTAGATATCCCAAAGAGATAAGGGGATACTACTTATTCCACCCAACTGACAACAAAATAGTTGTTTCCAGAAATGCTATATTTCTTGAAAAGAAATTCATTTCCACAAGAATCAATGGGAGGAAAGAGGAACTCGAAGAAGTTTGAGACCAATAAGAGAACATAGAATCGATAGATGAACCAGAGGAACTCAGAGAATCGCAAAGTGTTGTGGAGACTCAAATTCCTCAGGTGACACATGTTCCTCGTAGATCTAATAGGGCACGCCTTTAACCTGAAAGATTTGGATATCTTGCAACTCAAGAAGGGCAGTAAATTGATCATAGATGATGAGCCAATATCCTGCAAAGATGCTATTAAGAGACCAGAGTCTGAGAAATGGCTTGAGTCCATGAGATCAGAGATGGAATCCATGTATACCAACAAAGTATGGACTTTGGTGGATCCACCTGAAGGGGTAAAACCCATAGGGTGAAAGTGGATCTTCAAGAAGAAGACTGACTTGAATGGGAAAGTTCAAACTTAAAGGGCAGATTGGTTGCAAAGGATTTCAGACAAGTTCAAGGTGTTGACTATGAAAAATTCTTTTCTCCAGGGGCCATGGTTAAGTACATTAGGATCATGCTTCCTATTGCAGCTTATCATGACTATGAGATTTGGCAAATGGATGTTAAAACCATATTCCTTAACGGGAATCTTATTGAGGATCTGTATATGACATATCCTAAGGGTTTTATAGATCCAAAGTTTATAAATAAAGTGTGTAAGCTAAAAAGGTCAATCTATGGATTGAATCAAACATCTTAGAGATAGAATCTTCATTTTGATGAGACAGTTAAAGGGTTTGGATTTATTCAAAATGAATATGAACCTTGTGTGTACAAGAAGGTTAGTGGGAGAATTGTGACATTCCTCATATTATTTATGGAAGACATATTATTGATGGGGATTGAGATCCCTACTTTACAAAAGATAAAGGCATGGCTTGGAAATACATTCTCTAAGAAAGACTTGGGAGAAGCATCCTACACCCTAGGGATAAAGATCTATAGAGATAGATCTAGAAGGCTTCTTGGACTAAGTCAGAGTGCATACATTGACAAAGTGTTGACGCGGTTCAGCATGGAGAACTCAAAGAGAGGAAACATGTTTGTGTGCCATGGTGTCCCCATCTCTAGAGCTCAATGTCCCAGTTCTTGTGAAGAATGGGAATGCATGAGTGTGATTCCATATGCCTCTAAATTGGATCAATCATGTATTCAATGTGATGTACCCATCCAGACGTCTCGTATGCCTTGAGAATGATGAGAAGATATCACTCAGATCCAGGTGATGCTCACTGGGTGGTTGTGAAGAACATCCCCAAGTACATAAGAAGGACTAAGGGTCAGTTCTTGGTCTACAACAGAGAGGAAGTGTTGGTGGTAAAAGGTTACACCGGTGCAAGTTTCCAGACTGATCAAGATAATTATAAGTCACACTTGGGATTTGTGTTTTGCCTCAACAATGAATCTATGAGATGAAAGAGTACCAAGTAAGAAATAGTTGTTAATTCTACAACAAAGTCCAAGTATATTGTTGCATCAACTACAATAAAGGAGGTTGTATGGATCAATAAGTTCATCAAGAACTTGGGGTCGTTCCAAGCATCTGCAAAGCAATCAGGCTATATTGTGACAACAATGGAGCTATTGCACATGCTAAGAAATCTAGATCGCATCAGTGCTCAAAGTATATACAAAGGCAGTATCGTCTCATACGAGAGATCGTACATTGAGGAGATGTAAAGATTTGCAAAGTACCAACTGACAACAATGTTGTTGATCCCTTAATAAAGGCACTTTCACAGTAAAAGAATGACGGGCATGTAAGATCACTTGGAATATGATTCGTAGGTGATTGGCTCTAAGTACAAGTGGGAGTATGTTGGTATCTATGTCTAGAGAGCCAATCATGTGATGATCATAATGTCATAAATGTAAATGATTTGATTATTAATAAAGACAAGCTTCCAATTTATTCTATTAGTTTAGTTATGAGATGATGAAATAACATAATAATGTCTAGAAAATAATAATAATAATCAATGATGTATGTCATCAAGTATTAGACTTGAGAAATGAGATCATACATATGTTAAGAGTACATATACATATTCTCACTATGTCCCTGGTCAGTTGTTATTATGGAAGGTTGATAGACAACCATAACACATAAGGTCAGAGTCTGAGTTGGTTGATGACCAAGTCTCATTGGTCATGATATGGCTATATCAAACTAAGCACACAGATACATGTCAGATAACAGTGTATCAGACAGACCCACTATGAGATTAATACATGGAAGCCATCATCATGGAAGTCATAGTCATCTCTCATAGTGATGGTTGTATTTGTGATTCTTAGACCTAAAATCACTGCACTCATCACATGTCGTTGGGTACACTTTGACAACATCAAACACATTTCTGAAACATGTGTTGTTATAACGGTGATGATTGGGTGAATTTGACACATGATGATCGACTGTGAGTGATAGATATGGGATTTGTTCCTCCGATAGGAGTATAATATCCTACGCCTCTTAATTAGCGAGACTGAGAAATACATGTCCATGTACATGTGAGTCAATGTGTTGAGCTTACATATATATCAGATAGACTGCTCTGGTTCAAGAAACAATATTGAATAATAACGAGGGTGCCTGCTCCATGCCTCTAGTTCAATCTGGATATCAGTGACATAGGAACTATACAAACATTATAACACCATACACAAATTATAGGTGGAAGTTGTTCTCCAACGTTCCATTCACTTGGGTAGCACTGATGTGTGAATAGGCATCACTCATTGCTTGTGATGTCTAAGTTGTTATGGACATTCATTGCCAACATGATATGGGACCTATACACATAGGTCTCGACCTAGAAGAGGAGCTCAGATCTTGAATGGCAATTGAATTAAGTACTAAAGTGTTTAGGTATTTGATTCACACAACAAATAGGCTGGCAGCAATTCCATACGCCTATCTCAAGTGTTGAGACGGCTGTCTGGAGTGTCAAACAATCGTCTCAAGTGTTGAGACAGACGTCTGGGTGTCAGACTTGGTTTTGAGTTGAAATTGGAAAAGGCATGAACCGACCCAACCAAATTGGCAATATGTATGCAATATATATGTACATATATATGTGCACAATGTATACATACAAGATGTCTGCAATATATGTAATTATGTATCTATCTTTCAAATTTTCCGGCTTTTTCCCAAATCGTTGACCATATTTTTACTGTATGTTGACCACTTTTTACCCAAAATTTTCACATAATTGTCAAACTCCAAAATTTTCAACTCAGCCAAATGTATCCTGAATATCGTATTTGTGACTATGGTGTTCACATTACATAGAAGACAACTTAGGTATATTCTTGATCTTTACAACACTCATTTTCTCCGTATTTCATAGGGCTCGACCTCAAGGATGTTGTGACCATTTTGTCTGTTATATTTTCCCATAGAACTAAGATTGAAGTTATTGTTGGTGATTTTGTGGTGAAATTAGATTTGAAATTATTTGGGTTTGAATTTCATTATAAGATCTTAGTTTCAATTCATTCGATAGAATGGTGAGTCAATCAACCCCTAAATCAGATATTTTGATCATATGCTTCAACGAAAGTTACGTAGAGTCAATGTTAACCTAAATCATAGTTTACTCCCATGTACAAGGATTCAAGACAATCTATATTGAAGTCATTTTTTACATAAACTAGCACATCCATATTCTAGAGCACTTAAAATATTTTTCTCCTTTTATTTCCTAGATATACTTGTTCGAGATGAAGTGGTTCGTATCATTTTAGAATACACACAAGAATCATGTACAAATAAATAATTTATCCAAATGGACTCCATATATTCTGTATTTTTCTTCTATTTATGTGGTCTTATTGCTTTTGCAAGAATATCTCATATATATGATATATTGGTGAAGACATCTCGAGAAATTGTAAATGTCCAAGGTTGTTTTCACAACATATTTCACCTTTTCAGGTAGTCAATACATTGAAAAACCAAGAATAGTAGATATCAACACACATGATGGATTCATTAACTAAGATTGAAGTTGTTCTTGCAATTTTTTGCTGAAATCAGAGTTGAAAGAATTAAAAATTGAATTCATATCTAATTTTAGTTTCAATTTATTTTGTGGAAAGGTGAGTTATTCAACCCCTAAATCATAGATTTTTTCATGCTTCAACCCAAAGTCAATAGTCAATAGTCAATGTTAACTTCAATCATAGATTATTACCATGTGTAAGGATTCAAGACAATATATATTGAAGTCATTTTTACACGAACTAAAACATCCATGTTCCATGAAACCTAACAAACTTGTGCCTTTTATTTCTGATATATACTTGTTTGAGATGAATTGGTCCATCTCATGTTAGACAAACACACAATACTCATGTAGAAATAAATAATTTATCCAAAAGAACTTTGCAAATTTTATGTTTTGTTTCTTATTTACATTGTCTATTGCTTTTGTAAGAAGATCGTGTGTATATAACATATTGGTAAAGACATCTCTAGAAGCTATACATGTCCAAGGTTGTTTCTACCTCATACTTTACCCTTTTAGGTATTCAAGACATTGACAAAGAAAGAAGAGTAGATATCTACTCACATGATGGACTCATCCATTTATTGTGAAGAAAAAGATATAGTCAAAATAAATGCATTATTTAGTCATGATTGACAAAAATAGATTGAATCCAATCTAGATGTCAATCAAAAACATGAACCAATTAAGAGAAATATCCATCTTTAGTCTAAAAGTGGTGCTCCTTGCATTAATATCAGGTTCTACTTTGAAGATACTATATAAAATCGAAGAGTATATCCTTATATATACCATTAAATCCCAGTGTTCTGGAAAATAGATTGGAAGAAAATGTAGCAATCTAGAACTATGACCTCTAATTTTCTTTGTGCTGTAATATTTTAGGTTAAAACCAAAACATATTGCAACCGGGGATTGAGGCCTTCCATTTTGCATAATAATGCCAATGTCCAAGGCACGACAAAAGCTCCTACTTACAATAGGGTCCTTGTCAATACCATCACCTTAACTTCCTAAGGACAAAATATGGATCCACGAGACAAATTTCTAGACAACTTTATTACACAAGCATTTGAATTACATAGAGAAAACTATGATAAAGGATGTGTCAGTGTGATAGTAATTTTGTGTTGGGCCACTCAATTCATACACATCAAGCATTTATGTTGGATGTATTAGGATGTTGGAAGGGAAAGAAAACGTTGAAACTATCATTCATAATATTTCAAACATCATATTAAACAGATAAATATTGCAGCATCATATCAACAAAAAGGTGAATGATTTTTTGTTTGCATCTGATGATATAATGTATGTGGTTCCCCTAAAAAGTTAGACTAGCCTTTGAAGACATAATTAGTCTAAATTTTCATCAAATATGATAATTCTTTAAAAAAAATCTTTTTTTTGTTGACCTCAAAGATGTTGTTGAAAAACTTATGCTGGATAGTGCTATTAATATATTAAAACTTATAATTCCCATTTTTAGGGAGTTATCATCAATGCATTTGTAGGCTCATTTCTACATAGATATTTGCTTATGTCTCTGATGGAGATTATATACTCACCCTCTAAAAGATGAAACTCACCAGATATTAGTGAAAGAACAGCTGGTTGTGCATGTTTAATACCTAGACAATGAAGGAATGATTGTGGATGATTTGTTTCCTAGATTTGAAGTGGAATTTTAAAACATGAGAGGGCGATGAAATGAGGTGAAAGAAATATAAAATGTGATCATAGATGTTTTCTCAAATGAGATGAATGATTGCTTCAAGTTGCAAGAAGCACATAGTTATGCATATGTGTCACTATCCTCATTTGAGTTGATAGATTTTATGCATACATTGAGGATAAAATTGTTAAACATATACAATAATATCATCCGAACTTCAATTCAAGATATTTGATGTATTAAGAGGCAACATTAGCAATTAAAAGTTTCATGTCTTATACACTCCTCTAGATAGTCGAAGCACATCGTGATGTTTCTTGGAACTTGGTCTAGTCAATGCAACATATCTATTCTCATTAGCAACCACTACAATGAAGAGCATAATTCTGTGATAAAAATCATACAATCAATTGCATGGTACGGTGATGAATTTCTAAACCATTATTTTGCGACATTTCTAGACAAAACATCTTATAATACAACAACATTGAGGTGGTTAGTGATAGTTTTATACTGTCAAACCTCATTGAGGTTCTCTCAAACTCTTGTGAGGTTCTCTCAAACTCTTGTATGTGATGTGGAAGGAATATTTTTTTGGCCTTTTTAAATAAAATAGTAGTCAGCTATACAATACCAAATCAACATAGGGTAAAGTGACCATCATTACATTTCATGCATTGGCAATTATTATATGCAAAAGATGGTCTCTTGTGTCTTGGACTCACCCATCTCTGGTTTCTGGTTCCACGGCTGCATGCAGCATTGTTGAGCTACTGAAATTTTATTAATGAAGAGTAAAATCTTGAAAGGGGTAAGTGTATGGCTGGTGCAAGATAGGGAAAAGGAGGTTTGATAGTTTTACATGGTGGCATAGAAGGCAAAAAAATGTTTCACATGTTGCAAAGATGGGTGGTCAAACAACTCTCATTGAAATGTTAAACAAAAGAATTTAAGATGACAACTATTCTTCAAATGAAAAGATTGGTAAATATGGACACGCTTAGGTACAGAAGTTTTGCTAAATTAAACAATCAGGTGGAAGTTAGTTCCTCGTAAGGTTGGACGTCAGTTGTGGACAAAGCGGAATGGGGAAACTTTGACTACTAACAAAATCAATAACATACATGAAGTGGCACGTACACATAAACTAAGTAGAAAAAGCACTGGTCATATAAGATACACTAATGAGTGATGGAATCCATCATGTGTACATTACTCGTAAATCCAATTTTGTAACAATATTTTAATTGTAAGGTTGTTCTAGGTTGTTTTGGTTACAAATTCAACATAAATTAATGCAACATATTTAATTCTCCGTTCGATGATATCATATTGTTCTAATACTTCCCGTTAAATGTTTACATCAAGATTTCCCTTCACTACATGTGTACATTTCATATCACGTTGATGATGCGGAGACTCTGAGATGGATTGAAGAGGAGGCCTTAATAGCCCCCGATAACAACCACAAATACGTAAGAGCAATAGTGAACCGCCCTAACAGTGGTCGTTGTTATATTGGCTATGTGGAATTGTATGAAGATATCAAAATTTGTTACTTGCTAGTAGAACATGACGTCGTTTAACGTTTCATTATCTTGACCGTCAAGAAAGGCAACTATATCCAACTTTAGCATCGTAGCAGTTGGTTTGTCATTAAAGGGGTTGTTTGGCTCTTCTGTTTTTGAATCCTATATTATGTACGTAAAATGGAGGTTTAATTGGTTAGTTGTGGCATTCATGTATATAGTCTAATATTTGTTGTAAAGAATTATATGACACTTACAAAGCACTCCGAGTTTGGAGGAGTGAGAATATCACTGCACCATTGTCATTATGTTGATAGATTTTGTGCGTGTTGTGCAGATAATTTGATATCTTAGACACTACCCTTTACACCCCATGCATGCTAAATTATGACTCGACCTTATATATAGCTACCAGGATTTTATATAATTGGAGCCGAACTATCCCTAGACCTTTACCATCGTCAGTTTGTTACACGACACCAATCCGTACACAAATTTTTTCTACCTTTACAGCCCATCACATGGGCCATTAAGCGCAGCTAGAACAGAGCAAGTGTGACGGTCGAGCAGACGACCGTGAAGTTCGTAATCACGTACATTCGAAGAAACCCAGCGGGAAAAAAGGAATTAACGATTGCGGTAGCGGCCATCACCAAAGATAATCAGCAGACATGCATTTATCTGGTTTGACGTCTAAACATTACAGAACAGGATGACACCCAGGAAGCAAAAGTGTATACCTTGAGGACCCCAAGGATGATTTAGGACACCATCCCCTCACGGTTTGTGATAGCCGTAGTTAGAGAGTTAATATCCCAATTTTTGCAAGAGGGGAAAAGATTGAGACGGGGAAAGAAGCACAAAAAGCTATAGATGTGGAGGTATCGGCGGGAACCGAACTGAACCGTAGCAAACGTCATCCACAGCCAGTGTGACCGGATCAGGGTGGTTTTCGATTACAAATTTATACTATAAATGATCACAGCATAAATGGATACCAGTCTCACCAGCTGCTACGGTGCGTCGTCTGTGCAAAAGCTGCAACGAGTTCGCTTTTTGCTTTTTTTTCCCCTGAGAAAAACGCAACCACATATTGCAAATTTAATAAAAGACATCTACCAGCTCGTTGGCAAGCTACGACCATCTCTGTTTGCTAAAGATCATTATGTTACTTTGATTCTCTTGGAGAGAAGCGTCGTGTCTCTCTTAGAAAATACACATTGAAATCACTTTGATTTTAGATTTATCACACTAATTGTAGCGAAGAAAACTACCACCTACTTCGTAGAATTGACCTTATAAGCATTCGCATAACATAGCACTCAAGCTCGACTGCTCAACGTAGTTAAAATGCTCCAGTGGCCCATGTCTCCACACATGCAATTTCCTACATATTTTCTTACCCTTCTGCTAATAAAGTAATATGTATCCACTTCCAAAAAATGGCCATATATATCTTCCTGTTCTCTATTGAAATTAACGAGTGGCTAAGAGAAGGAAAAGGCTGATTGATGAAGAAATCTAACACTGTACCATCTTGTTTTATGTTGAATCTAATCATATGGCTGTACACTCCAGGACTCTGCAAGAAAGTGACATTATTGTGGCTTCTGGAAGATTTGCCTGTTTCAACATATCAACGGGGAGGAATAATGAGTGGTTCTCTGAAAAGCATCAAATTCAGTTATACATGCAATCACAAAAATGACAAGTAGGTCAACAAACTTAACAGGTCTCGTTTTACAAAATGCACAAAACATAAGAACAATACAATGAAGAGGATTTAAATAAAACGGACCCTTGGAAGCAAAAATAACTGTTAGAATGTGGGTTAGCATGTCGAAATGATATACGTTAATGGATCACAATACCTCCACAAAAAGAAGAAAAAATTATTTCTGGCTATCAATATTCATTGTTGATCATTTTCCAAGTTCTCGGCCTCTGTTTTGGATGATGAGTCACATGAAACGACAAGCAACCTTTCATTAGCCTCCGGGCTATATTATCTCTATTAACATGCTTTCAGACCTGCCAGAGACTCGCAAAGAACTGGACAAATGAGTGCAGGAGGTTTCTACTCCACTCCACGTTGGATTGGGTTGACAACCTCTTCCTTGAGAACCTTAACTGCCTCACCAACTCCATCCTGAGATCAATTTTAACAAGATCATTGATGTTGGAATGAACTGAGAAACATCTAAAGGTTACACAATACAGAAATAGACTCTGAGGTCCACACCTCTGCAGAAATCCATGATGCAATTTCAGATGCCACTTTTCTCTTTTCAGGGGACAAAGCAGAGGCAATGGTCATGCTCAAAGCTCTAGCTGCCTTCTCAATACTTGCAGCATCCTCAGTTTTTGGCACCAAAGAATGTTGTTGAAGTGGCTCTGGTGCAACTCCAAGCCAGAACATTCTTTCTGCCCAATAAAATTGATCTAGGAAGAAAGGACAAACTATCTGGGGAATTCCAGCGCCAAGAGCTGCAGCTGTAGTGCCACTGTTAACAGATATGACAGCAGTCAATAAATTACCACTTCCTGGATCAACTACCTCCTAAAGGCAAAAGCATTTGACCTGCCACCATGATGAATAGCAGCTGCACACTTGGGAAACATCCAGCCGTACGGGATGCTACTGATTGTACAACAACAAAAAAGGTTTAGTTTACATAAACCAGGTCTATTAATATTTCCTACCTGAAATCTCAATCAGAGTATAGTAATGAATATCATGATAAGCAATAACACTAAGTGCACCAGTATATTTCACCATGTACCCTATTCCAAAGTCCTTAGGAAACAAAAATAACATTTGGAATAACTAGTTTACTCTATCAACAATATATTTTAATCTTAATTGTTACTATCACCATCCATTCAAACCAGATCATATTAATGATGCATGCCCAGCTTGTCTCACAAGCTACTAAACATTCCCCTGGAGGTGTGTTTGTTGACAAAACGGGAAGAAATAAACGTCATTTTGTGGAATTATCTCTTAAAATGACCATGTCTAACAAAGTGACAACCTACCTCTATAAGTTTTGCCTCCATGTGAAACACTGGGCTATTTGGAATCTTAATTAGCGATTTGATTATCATGAAATAATTATATGCTTTGCTCATGCACAACATTGTTCGGGTTATCAATGGAATTTTTTATTCCATAATATTTTTAATTGGACTTTTTGTTGGGATAATGTATCTTATCCTATTTTTTGCGATAATAAATGGCATTTTGCAATATTAGAAAAGTCCAAACTTGATATACTTGGAGTCGAAGATATTGTTTAGCCTTGTCATATCCTATTTCCTCATTTAATTTGGCTGAACTTCTCATTTAACCTTTCCAATATTTTAGATGTATCTTCTCATCATGTCTTACATGGTATGACCTTATCTTTTAGATAGTCTTATCTGATGCTATAGGAGTACTATAAATAAGACTAAAAGCCGTATGATATGGTCTTCCTAAGAGCACCTACATTGCGGTCATAGTCACAATATACTCCGACTTTATGAAAAAGTCGCATTTAAAACGTGAATTTTTCCCTAGACGTATGAAACAACCAAATTATTCCAATTCCCAAATACTACGTTTTATTCCCGTATTATTCACCAATTATTCACGTTTAATGTTTTTTTTCCCGTTTTACACATTCTTTTCATGTATTATATTGATGAAGACTCCAACTTAATTTGGGTGCATATATATATATACATATATTGCAAAATTTGTATGTAGCCTAGTTATAGTATGACAACGAAGATCAACGGTTTACATTTTGCAAAAAAATAGTCTTGATATGCAAACACACTTGAGTGTATTCTAGCCTAACTATATATATATATATATATATATATATATATATATATATATATATATATATATATATATATATATATATATATATATATATATATATATATATATATGTCTGTGTATGTAAACACATATGGGATTAAAAGAGAGATCCCCCCTCTCTCACGCTCGTGGCTGAGGCCGAACGCCTGGGAGGGTGGTAAATTAAGACGGCAACTGGGATTCGAACCTGGGTCCCTTTGTTAAGGGACACCGTGCTTGACCACTTGACCTACCCCTTGTCGGCATACATACATATATGTGTAAATGTATGTAATATATGAGATTAAGAGAGAGAGATTTTTCTCCCCTCTCCCACGCCCGTGATATGTGTATGTAATATATGTATATGTATGTAATAGTATGTATATGTATGTAATACATGTATATGTATGTAATAGTCATAGATATGTGTATGCAATGCATACGTACATATATAGGTTCAAAACATACATACATACATATACATGTATGTAATATATGTATATGTATGTAATAGTCATAGATATGTGTATGCAATGCATACGTACATATATAGGTTCAAAACATACATACATATCAGATGTATGCAATATATGTATATATCCTCCAATTTTTTTCTGACTTTTTCCTAAATCATTGACCGTATTTTATTTCGTACATTGACCGCTTTTACCCAAATTTCCCGCATAATTGCCGAGTTCCAAAATTTTCAACTCAGCCGAGCGTATCCCAAATACCGAATTTGTGACTATCACTGTTTAGAAAATCGGCCGCTTAGGCCGAATAATCGGCCGAATATTCCTTTTTGGGGGTCTACCGCTCCGATTATGAATAATCGGCCTATAATCGGTCCAGGACCGATTAATCGGTCGATCGGGGGAATAATCGGTCGATTAATCGGCGATTTTCAAAATCAAATGCTAGTAATAAATTTTTTTTACATTAATTTTTTCTAATACTACTATTGGTCACTACAATTACATTCTCTTCTTCCAATTTACATATTTGGTCTTCTCCTCATGTTTTCTCTATAAGTTTATAGTTAGTGTTTATTGAACTGATCCTTATTGTTGATGTTTTCTTCTTTAATTTCATCAATGTTTCTAATTACTTCTTAATGCAATATCAGTCTATGACTTATCAATGTTTCTAATTACTTATCAATGTTTTTTCCCTAATTTCATCAATGTTTCAAGTTACTTATTAATGCAATATTAGTCTTATCACTTATCAATGTTTCTAATTACTTATTAATGCCATATTAGTCTATGACTTATCAATGTTTCTGATTACTTATTAATGCAATATTAGTCTAATACTTATCAACGTTTCTAATTACTTATTAATGTGATTAGTCTATGACTTATCAATGTTTGTAATTACTTATCAAAGTTTTCTTCTCTAATTTCATCAATGTTTCTAACTACTTATGAATGCAATATTAGTCTATTACTTATAAATGTTTCTAATTACTTATCATTGTCGTTATTATATGGTCAATACATAATTTACATATCTTTATGGTTAATATTAAAAAAAAATCAAAACCGATTAAAACCGAATATTCTCCCGCTTATACTCCCGCATACCGTATATACTCTATTCGGTACCCTCTCCGCCCGTACACCGATTACCGCTTTTCAGAACAATGGTGACTATGATTGCTGCCAAAAAGGGAAAGCCAAAGAGGAGAGTGAATGAGAGTGGGTTATGAGACTATATTGTAAGGTGTGGGGATTGTGAGAGAGCGGAAATTCCTTATATCTTATGAAGTTGGTTAATATAATTTGCGGTCTTCTTTGTCAAATTTCTTCTATCGTTGTTTATATTCTTGTCGTTTATTCTATCGACCGAGTGGTTATTATTTTTTGTTGTGTATGCTTGGGTTATATCTCATATAACAGATTTCTCATACTACAAAGCTTCTGAAATTACTTTAAATGGTATTATAGCGAGGTTTTTGTTGTAAGACGATAAAAAAGCATTGTTGCATATAAAAAGTATGTCAACAACCGTTAGGGGCAACTGGTAGAAAATTTGGATGCAAAACTATTAGGGAATCAGGTACTTGAAATGAAGGGAGATTAGATTGGTGTTCTCGTTTCATTATATATCCTGCCAAAATTTATTATGGAACATTGTCACACATTGTCAGGGGTCTGATATGTATCTGGTCTCAAGAGCGATATAATATCCAAGATGGCACTTGAATCTACTGGTTGTGAAATATCAATGGGGGATGGAGTCGCAAGTCACTTGCAAGGGACAAGTGGTCATGAAGGATACTTGGCAAGGTTTTAAACCCGACCCGACTAAGCTCCTGGGTCTAGGGTCCCTTGTTCAACTGCGGAGTCGACCAGGTGACATTATATATATATATATATAGTTAGTTAGTTAGTTAGTTAGAAAGTAGCATTAACCTATTTAGTCAATAGGTCTATTAGTATATGGGCTTAAGTGTCTCAGCCCATGTAGCCTTATTTGAGTCCCAAGTCTGTAATTTTTCCCCCCTTGCTCCTATATATAGGACAGGGGTATGCCATCTAATATAACACAACACAAGTGAATTTTCCCCTTCACACTTTTCAACATGGTATCAAAGCACTTACCCTAACCCTAGAGACCAACGAGAGAGAGCCTCCGCCTGCGATCGTCGCCACCTCTCCATGGCTTAGGTCGGTCGCCAGCCAAGCATCCTCTAGGGATCCATGGTTGTTTCTCTTCTTCTTTCACATAGATCTTCATCTATTCGTTGGCGCCATCCTTCTCGTCCATCTACGCTTCCTGATTCTTTGGACAACGCTAATTCCCTTCCAGATCTATTTGTCATCTCTTCCCCAAGGTTGTGTTCCCGATAATTTGCAAGAAGTGTTCATCCCAACCATCATCAACCATTGTTGTCGATCTCCAACATCTATTGAATCCCAAATTGTCGTCGCCTCTAGCCTATCAAGGGTCGGGCGTCTCATCCCGAATATCTTCTCTGTCGTCGCAGCAGCAAGGAAGCCGCCGTCATCCTCCGATCCTCATTCCCTGGACAACGCTAATTGCCATTCAGATTGGGTCATGGTCTAGCAAGCACCCCCTATGGCTATTGTCATCCTAGGAGCCTCCTCTAATTCCATGGACATCTTTCCTAGACGGCACAAACTCCCGTCCAGATTTGTTCTTGGTCTAGCAAGAGGACGTTACTATCTCAGATCCATATGATCCATTGTCACAAGTGACGGTGCTAATTCCAGTCACCCCCCAATGTATCTTTTCGGGGTTGTGTTCTCTTAAACGATACAAATTCATGTCCAGATCGTGCATTAGCAGCCGCCAACACGGCGTGTTGTCTGACAGCAGGGTGTGTTGCAATCCAGAAATCATCCTGACAACACAGGATTTTGGTCAGATCGCAACTTACACAGCGTGTCATATTCCAAAACAATGTGTCGACGAAAGTCAGTTTCACGCCTACACGGCGTGTCTGATTTCCAACACGGCGTGTTAGTGGAAATTCGTTTCACGCCTCTAACATCCTACACCACGTGTAAGAATCTCGACACGGCGTGTTGCTGGGAGCTTGTCACCTTCAACCAACAAAGTTACAATGCATATCGAGACTTCACACGGTGCGTCTAAAGCAGCTCGTCTACTTCTAGTTCAAGTTATGACGTCCTCCAAAGGTCTTTCTCTCTTCCAATACCTAATGATAATCAAATCCTATTTTTTGACCTCCTTTTGGGGTCAAGAATAGATCCATTAATTTCTTTATCCGGGTCTTATAATCAGGTCGTTTTGCATATTGATTATGGTTATCAATTTCTCTTCTTTACATACGACACCTCCTATTTAACATTTTCTTTTCCGACCCTCCCACTCATAATGTGTGCGTCCCTTTCCACGTGGGGGTGTCATCTGGCTCTTTTCCACACCACCTACTCATTCTCTTTGTATAAGGTGTACAAGGGGATATAGAGGAGAGAGGGTATGAGAGAGAACAATTGAGGAGAGAGATGAGAGTGACAATTCCAGGCTACTTCATGAAGCTTTGTATTCTTTTGCACATATGTTCTTCCGATGTCTGTGGCATGTCATTCCCACTAAGCATCACTTTACATGTGAGTTGCCTATTTGTGGTAATCCCGTTGGCTGTCGCTTTCAGACAACATTGAAGGATCTTCATTGTTGGATTGACACCAAGATTTCTGCGTTTGTATGCATTATGTACGTCAGGACAAGAGCTTATTGCGCTAATCTGGCCTCTTGCTCCCTCTGGTATTTATGACGTTTTAGTTGATCATTGTCGCTGCATTCCCATAAGACAGATGGTTGTTGCTTCACATCAAAAGCTCATAAATTTCTAACATGTGCATTTTGTATCAATAAGGATTCATCCAGATTTATCTTCATCGAGCTACTTCCGTTATGTCTTCTCCAAGTTGCATATGTTGACACGTCTCTTCTGTTGATCTTCTTGGGTTTTTCCTTGATGGCGCAATTCATTCCCATCAACTCCCCAAGGTTCATACACCGCATTTATGGAACCAATACGGAGGTCATCAACACCTCGTCTAGCTCGTGTCCGTACCATGTTATGCACGTCTGTGGTCTTCTGTGTTGATTCTAGTTGGATACACTTCTCAAACAATTTACAGATACCTCTATTGCTATATCGACATTGTGCCTTTGCATTCGTATCGCGTTATGTACGTGGGATGTGTTGATTGTGCGCTCATACCACTCATAAATTCCTCCCTAGTAAAGATGGCATGTCAAGGTACTTTTGATCGTCTGCTCCAGTATGATTGTGGCGAGATTTTTCTATGGCTTTGGGATTCCATGTTCTTCATTCCAAGTGCACTTCAAAATACCTTCTCCAAAGCTCAAGTGTTTTCATCCTGCAGAATACAACTAAAAAGAGGTGTCATCATATCTTTCAGTCAGGAAATATTGTTTAAGGGGGTGACAACTTTTATATGGTGAGTGACATTTTTATCGTCTAATCGAGTCTTGTAAGTCCAAGCATGGACATGAATTTCATCCATGCTCCAGCTTGAGGGGGAGTGTTAGAAAGTAGTATTAGCCTATTTAGTTAATATGTCTATTAGTGTATGAGCTTAAGTGTCTCGCCCATATAGCCTCACTTGAGTCCCAAGTCTGTAATGTTTCCCCCTTGCTCCTTATACATAATGAGAAGAATTGTATTCAATGAGTAAAAGTGTTTACTATACATTCTCTTTTATAGGACAAGAGAATAAAACAATAAGAAAAGCTAAGCAATATGGGATAAAACACAGGTAGAGTACATAAATAACATATCTCTTTACTTCCCCTCAATATGAAGCATAGATGTCGAACATGCCCAACTTGTCCACTAGAGTCTTGAAACGAGCTTTAGGTAGAAGCTTGGTGAAGATGTTTGCCTACTTGGTTTTCAGTGTTGAGATATGGAGTACAGATGAGGCCAGAAAGAACAAACTCCCAAACAAAGTGGCAATCAACTTCTATATGCTTTGTTCATTCATGAAAGGTACGATTGCTCGTGATAAAATAGATGCCTTATTATCACAGAATATTGGAATAGGACTAGAATCAACTATATCAAATTCTTTAAGAAGACTTTGCACCCATAGAATTTCACAAGAAGTGTGAGCCATCACTCGATATTCTGCTTCTGCACTTGACCTAGCTACCACTGTTTGCTTTTTACTACGCCAGGTAACTAGGTTGCCACCAACAAAGGTGCACTATCTAGGAAGTGGATTTCCGATCACATTTACTCCCTGGAACAACAGTCAGATTGGCTCTCATGACAGTGAGGTATATGAGCTTACCAACCAATCGTCTAAATTGGTGGTGATCAACATCAGGTGGGGAAGTGTCATCGTCCCAGTCAGTGTTTGGATCTAGAGGAGTACTGACTGGCTTGCAACCAGGCATACATGTTTCCTGTAAGAGATCCAGAACATATTTTTGTTGAGAGAGACATAATCCTACAGATGATCTGGCAACTTCAATACCCAAAAAAATATCTCAGCTTGCTGAAATCCTTGGTGACAAAGTGCTTTTGTAGATATGATTTAGTAGCATGAATGCCCAAGGTGTCACTGTCAGATAATATAATGTCGTCGACATAGACAATAAGAATGACTAGGCTAGTTGTAGTTTTTCTGATGAATACAGAGTGATCAGAATGAGAACGACGAAAGCCAAATTTGATAAGAATCTGACTCAGCTTGTCAAACCAGGCGTGAGGGCTTTGTTTGAGGGCATAGATTGCTTTCCTCAGCTTGCAAACCTACGAGGAATACTCCCCCGAAGCAACAAAGCTAGGTGGTTGCTCCATGTAAACTTCTTCTTGCAAGTCTCCATAGAGAAACACGTTTTTGACATCCAACTGAAATAGTGGTCGATCTTTGTTTACAACAGAAATGAGAACGCGAAAAAAATTGAGCCTCGCGACTAGAGAGAAAGTCTCAAAGTAGTCTACATCGTAAGTCTGTGTGTAGCCTTTTGCAACCAAGCGTGCTTTCTGTCATTCAATAGTGAAGATCCAGCGGCAACCAAGTGTAGGACAGGTACAAGGGAGATCAACAAGCCCCCAAGTCTTGCGATCAGAGAGTGCCTGCATTTCAGCTTGCATTGTTTGACACCACACAAGAATTAGAAGAGCTTCTTTGGCCGTTTTCGGAATGGTCTCAGCAGAGATAGCAGCAGTAAAGCACGCAAAATTGGCACCCAGATTAGAGGGTGAATAGAAATGACTAATTGGATGTTTAATACAGGAGCGGACACCTTTTCGAAAACTATTAGGCGGGTGTAAGTCAGAATTTACCTGAGTTGCATTGTGATCATCCGCTGAAGGAGGAATCGGTTGTGGCGGGGCAATGGAGGGATTAGTCTACTTGGGTCTTCTTTTGCATATTTGCAACGGTCGTTCTTCAGGTGTCAGCTCAAAAGGCAGATCATTATCCACAATGTCAGGAAACAAATTGGGTGCCAAAACGTCACTAGATAAGGATGCCCCTTTATCAGTGTAGAAGGGCAGATGTTCAAAGAATACAACATCTGCACTCACGTACCATTTTCACATAAGAGGATCATAACAGCGATACCCTTTTTGGGTTCTAGAATATCTCAAAAAAATACATTTAGTGGAGTGGGGGTCAAGGTTTGTTATCTCGGGACGAAGGTCTTTTACAAAGCAGGTGCATCCAAAGATGCGGGGCGGGACAGAAAAGAGTTGCGCATCAGGAAAGAGGATGTGACAAGGAATCTTATTTTGTAAAACAGAGGACGACATGTGATTGATAAGATAGCAAGCCGTAGAAACTGTCTCAGGCCAGAAACATTGAGGAACATGATGGTGAAGGAGAATAGTGCGAGCAACCTCTAAAAGGTGACGATTTTTCCGTTCGGCAACACCATTTTGTTAGGGTGTAGGAGAAGGTAGTTTGATGAATCGTCCCACACGATGAAAAAATAGGTGACTGATTTTTGCATAAATTCAAGGGCATTAACAATGCGAAAAAATTTAATGGGTTTGCTAAATTGTGTTTGAATTTTAGAAGGAAAAAAGACGGTGATGGTGTCCAGAATACTACTGCGATCTTTCAATAAAAATAACCTAGTAGCAGGAGAATAGTCGTCAATGAAGATCATAAAATCTTTAACTCCACAATGATTAGTAACAAAACAAGGGCCCCATATATCCACATGAACAATATCAAAAATGCATTTAGAGCCAATATCTTTCTTAGCACGAAACACAGAGCGGGTTTGTTTGCCCAATTGACAGCATTCACAAGAAAAAGTCTTGTCAGCTAAATTAGGAAATAAATGTTTCATCTTCGAAGCCGAAGGGTGACCAAGTCGGTAGTGCCACTGAAGTCCAGTCACATATGTCAAAAGTAGAGCAGTCACTGATGTCGGTCCATCCAAGTGGTAGAGCCCATCTGGTCCCTCATGGCCTGAACCAATCCTCGTCTTCGTGCGGAGATCCTTCAAAACACAACCAGAGGGATCAAATTTATTTGAGCATTGAAGGCTTTTCCCAATTTTACTGACAGAAAGTAGATTAATAGAAAATTTCGGAATATATAAGACAGATTTCAGATGCATATGACGAGATAAAGGAATTGTCCCAATGCCATGAATAGTATTTTGAAAGCCACCAGCGACCGTAACCGGAGGAAGATGAGTGGATTTAGTAAGAGCAGAAAATAAATTAATGTTACCGGCCATATGGACCAAAGCACCAGAGTCAATACACCATTTATTTTTACCGGCAGATGGAGTAGCAAGCAGGGCAGATGAGCCGGCCTCTGATGTAGACGGGATCTGAGACATGCATTCTTGGAAGAATTTCTCAAACTCGGAGCGGAGCCAAGCAGGCGAGGGTGTAATTGGAGTTTGATCAGAAGCAGAAGAATCAGTAGGAGCTTCAGTAGTGACCGGGTTAGCCCAGGTGGGCTTTCCGTGTTTGATCCAGCATCGATCTTCATTATGATTGTCTCGTCCACAGAAATTGCAGAAATGGGGACCAACAGGTTGTCCTCGACCTGGTGCAGTAGAAGATGTGCGGCCTGCTGTAGTAGGATGGCGACCACCAAGGCCACATCCACGACCACGGCCACGGCCAGCGTTATAATCATCAATGCATACAACAAGAGCAACATGCTCAACAAGAGGGGTAGAAGTACATATGGTAAACGTTGAACACGTTTAAGGACATCCCGAAGAGTAGGCAGGGGATCACTGGATAGAATCTGATCGACGACCCCAGAAAATGAGGATTGGAGACCAGCAAGAAACTGGACGAGTTGCATTTCATTGTGTTATCTCTGGTCTTCCTTTATGTCAGTTGATAATGGGTGATAAACTTTGTATTCATTCCAGAGAGCACAGCACTGATTATAGTAATCTTCAAAAGAGGTGTCAGAGGAAAATTCCTTCTAGGCAAGGTTTTTGAAAAACTCAAAGAGTTTCTTTGGATTTTGCTGATGGGAGTAGACATGAGACAATTGATACCACATTGCATTAGCATCATGAAGGCATAGTAATGACTACCTAATTCGTGGCCCGGTGCTATTCACTATCCAAGACATAACACCCAAGTCATCTTTACTCCACTGTGCATAAGCTTGCTAGGATTTTTCATAAGCCGCAGCATCAGGAGCAGGTAGAGGGTCGGTTGTGATATGAGAGTAGCGACCTTGCACTTTCACATGCAGGATGAAGGATGCCGACCAGAGGTGATAATTGGAGCCATCAAGTTTCACTGTGGTGACACAGAGAATGGGGAGGGTCGGTAGATGCCATGGCGCACAGATCTGGATCAGAAGCAAAGCAAAACGCAGAAGCAGGAGCAGAATAGGCCGGGATCAACAAATCTGAAGAAACCAGCTATGGGGCAGCAGAGGACAGCAGTGGATCTAACGCATCAGATCGTAGAAAACCCACTACGGGTCAGAGAAGTTGATAGTAGAACCTACGCCGTCATGGAGAGATTCAATGCTCCACCATGAGGCGCAAGCAGAAGTAGTCGAAAATCCTTTTAGACGTTGAACGTGCTATGTTGAAGAACTGCCCGGAGACGTAAGAAAGTTCGGAAGAGGAAATCGGGCGGAAAAGGGGTCTAGATTTTATGGATGATGGTGGTAGGATGGGTGGAAGGGTTGTTGGTGGTGGTGGATGGAGGAAGAGTGGAAGGGTGGTGGATGATGGAGGGCGAGCAGCAGCACCGGCAGCACGCCGGGGGAGGGAAGAGGGAGAGGAGGGGTGGGGCGGTGGGGTGGAGGAGGAGGGGCAGAGTGGTGCAGAGGGAGGAGGGCAAGGAAGCGGCAGGTGAGGGGGATGGGGGGTGGCGGCGGCTGGAAGAAGGGTTGGGGGTGGGGCGGCGGCTAGGGCATGGGAAACTTAGGGTGGGAAGTTGCAGGGGAACCGAACTCGCTCTTCATACCATATAGATAACGAGAAGAATTGTATTCAGTGAGTAAAAGTGTTTACAATACATTCTCTTTTATAGGACAAGAGAATAAAACAATAAGCAAAGCTAAGCAATATGAGATAAAACACAGGTAGAGTAGAGTACAAAAATAACACAGAAATAGCATCTCTCTTTACTCCTATATATAGTTCAGGGTTGTGTCATCTAATATTGTAAACAGAGTTGCTGCAATGCTGCGTGCAATGCAACGTGAGGAGAGGCAATGTGCCTTCTCCCTTTATATTAATAAGAGAAGTTGGAGAATTTACATAGATGTCTAGCAGGATATATAAATTACAAAATAGAATAAATAGTTGAATATAATGAAATATATTAACACTCCCCCTCAAGCTGGAGCGTACACTTCGTGTATGCCCAGCTTGTTGCAAAAACTCTGAAATGTTGCTGGACTCAACGTCTTGGTGAGAACATTTGCAAGTTGATCTTCATATTTGACATGCGGAGTCACAACAGTCCCATTCTTGATCTGATCTCTAATAAAGTGGCAGTCAACCTCTATGTGCTCAGTACGTTCATGGAAGACTGGGTTCTTGGCAATGTAGATAGCAGTTTGATTGTCACATCTGAGTTCTATAGGAGACAAAACAGGAATCTTTAATTCAGAAAGTACAAATTGAACCCACTACAACTCGCAACATGCATGTGCCATTGCTCTATACTCAGCTTCCGTACTAGTCTTTCCACAACATTCTGCTTTTTGCTTTTCCAAGTAATAAGATGATTCCCTAGAAACGTGCAATATCCAGAAGTAGACCTCCTGTCATTCAGATTACCAGCCTAATCTGCATCTGCATAACCAGTGAGAGACAGAGTAGATACAGGGGTCTTCGGCCTATAATAAGTGATTCCCTTACCAGGTGCACCTTTCAGATATCTCAGAATACGACAGACTGATGTCCAATGAGACTATTGTTGTGAGCTCATATGTTGGCTCACCACTCCTACAGCAAAGGAAATGTCATGACGTGTAACTGTCAGATATATCAGTTTACCAACAACTTTCCTGTAATATCCTGGATCTGGATAATCAGTATTATCGGTCATCTCCTTCACATGATAGTGCATAGGAGTAGACACAGACTTGGACTCACTCATACCTGCTTCATGTAGTAAATCCAGCACATATTTTCTCTGAGACAAATTGGTACCTACATGAGATCGAAGTACTTCAATGCCCAGAAAATATCTCAGTTTTCCCAGATCCTTTGTATGAAAGTGCCCCTGCAAGCCTTCTTTTCAAACGAGATATGCCTGTAGAATCACTGCTAGTGATAACTATATCATCAACATACACAACAATAATAATAGATCCACCAGAAGAACTAGAATAAAATAAGGAGTAATCAGTCACAGAACGAGAAAAGCCCATCTTTCGCACATCACTGAACTTGTCAAACCAAGCTCTAGGAGATTGTTTCAATCCATAGATGGCTTTCTTCAATTTACTCACCTTCTGACACTCCCCCTGAGCAACAAAACCAGGTGGTTGCTCCATGTATACCTCCTCTTGTAGATCACCATGAAGAAAGACATTCTTGACATCGAACTGAAATAGAGGCCAATCAAAGGTAGTAGCGAGAGAAATAAGAATACGCACAGAATCCAAACGAGCCACTGGTGAAAAGGTCTCAAAGAAGTCAACCCCATATGTCTGAGTGTACCCCTTTGCCACCAGTCTAGCTTTCAATCTCTCCATCGAACCACCTGGATTATGTTTTACAGTGAATACCCATATGCATCCCACAACATTTTTATCTGGAGGTAAGTCAACAAGTTCCCAAGTGTTGTTCTGTAAAAGAGCAGACATTTCCACATTCATTACCTGTTTCCAGCCAATATCCTTCATAGCATCAAGATGATTTTTTGGAATGACCACAGAATCAATCCCAAGAGCAAATGAGAGGGTCTGCTTAGATAATTTAGACAAACAACACACATTTGCAATAGGATGCCGAATAGTACAGGTTTGGGTACCTTTGCAGACAACAATGGGAACATCAAGGTCATATGGTTCTCTAGGAATCCCTTGAGTAGAGGAAGACGGGGAAGGCTCAGAGACTGGAGTCGCTACCTCCTATGGATCTTGTCTGCCTCGTCTGCTGTAAACATGTGAATATTGCTGAATTAACGGACCATCTGTTGGCTACTCATCCTTAATTATATTAGAGTCAGGAATGATAGGTGGCACTCTCTCACTCTGATGTGGTGGTGTCACTCTCTCACTGATATCTCATGGTGGCACTCTCTCACATAACTACTCCCCCTTACTGGGAACACTAGAGAAATATGGAGAGGATTCATGAAACGTCACATCCCTGGATACAAACATACGACGGAGATTTGGACAATAACAGTTGTACCCTTTGCTAGTGTTGGAGTACCCAAGAAAAAGAGTCCTAATTGACCTAGGGGATAACTTATCAGCCTTAGGATCAAAATTGTGGATAAAGGAAGTACAACCAAATACTCTGAGGAGAACAAGGAAAGGTTGATCTTTGGGACGTAAGACAGAGAATGGAGTACGTACTTGGAGCACAGAAGAAGGTTGCCTGTTGATAAGGAAACGGGCAATAAGTAAAGCATCAGACCAGAATCTCTTAGGAACATTAGATGAAACATAATTGTCCTGGTAATATCAAGAAGGTGACGCTTTTTCCTCTTTGCTACCCCATTTTGCTGAGGGGTGTGAGGACATGATGCATCATCCCAACAGAACTATAAAAATCAACCATAGCATTTTGAACATACTCTAAGGCGTTATCAGATTAAAGAATTTTAACATTGCAATCAAATTGAACTTTTATTTCTTGATGAAAATGTTTGACAATGGATAACACAGACTCTCGACTCTTCAACAAACAAATCCATGTCATACGAAAAATCATCCACAAAGGAAATAACATAACGAAAACCATTATAGCTATGGTGCTTTACAGGACCCCAAACATCACTGTGGACCAACTCAAAAGGTCAAGACGCACGTTTATTGACACGACCGGGATAAGACATTCTATGATGTTTCCCCAGTTGATAGGACTGACACTCTAAAGAAGACACTTGAGACAACTCAGGTTCTAACTTCCTCTGGCTCTCTAACGAAGGATGTCCATATCTGTAGTGCCACAGTAAGGGAGAACCACTCAAAAGGACAGCTGGAGCAGGAGCAGATACTTGGCGAGGCAGATTGTCACCGTGGAAGAGGTAGAGATCACCTTCCCTAGGCCCTCCACCAATCGTCCTCATACTCTTGAGATCTAGTAATACAAAACAAGGTCCAAAAGATATCATACATTTCACAGTATCAATCAATTTAGCAATAGAGAGAAGATTAAATGGAAATACAGGCACATAATGTACGGATTTAAGATCAATTTTAGGAGTCGGGGAAACAGAATCACTGGCTAACACTCTCCTCACTAAACCATATGCTATTGTTATAGATTTGTGAGGAATATGTGAGTCAATGGAATGAAGTAGTCTCCTCATACCAGTCATATGTTGTGACGCTCCAGAGTCAACCACCCATGAAGAAGTAGAACCAGAAGCCAATAAAGAGGTAGCCTGATTACCAGTGGTGGACACCAAGTTAGCTGAAGAAGATGACCCCAAACTCAGATGCTGGGTAGCCAGAATAAATCTATCATATTCCTCCTTGGTGAGTGTGATGCCAGAAGAACCAGAACTCAAAACAGGAGGCTCAGAAGACTCAGTAGTGGTGGCACAGTTTGCTTCTCCCATAGGTGGTGCAGCAGGTCTACCATGCTTCTTCCAACATTTCACAATTGTGTGTCCGGGTTTGTCACAAAAAGTACACTTAGGACGAGTGTCACGTCCTCGACCCATACATGTCCGTCCTCCGCTCACTACAGCAACTACAGAAGCATGGGAATCTCCAGGAGAAAAGACTGATGTAGGATCAACAAGTTCAAAATTTGCCTGTAAAATCCTTGAGTAAGCTTCTTCCAAGTTGGGAAGTTGGTCAGAAGTTAGGATGACGCTGCGGGCTGAACTGCACGAAGAACTCAAACCATATAAGAACTTTGTTGTAATCAAGTCATCTCTGTCTTTGACTTGTTCCTGGACAGTCACTGGATGATAGAAGCTCAGCTCTTGTACAATACCTTGGATCACTCCAAAGTATTCTTCTAAAGACATGTCTCCCTGTCATTCTGCAAAGAGGCGGTCTTATATCATGAACTGACGAAGAGCATTCTTGTCTTGAGAATAATGTTTCTTTATTGCTTCCCATATCTCTTTGGCAGTAGTATAGAACATGAACCTAGAGGCAATCTCAGGTTCCATGCTACCCCACAGTCATGTCTTCATTAGACTATATGACGCTTCCATTCAGCATAACCTTTGTCAGTAGACGCAGGAGGATCATAATCAACATGTCTCGCCTTGTCTCGTGACTCAGACACTGTATGGACAACATTCATCCATAAGAGATAGTTCTTCCCGTTCAGCTTGATGGAGGGAATAGGTGACATCTCACTATAGATGGTAGATGCCTTGGTGTCCTCCATGATTCAACGAGAAGAAGAGTGATGGATTGATACACGTCACATGAAGATTTGAGTGACAGAGAGATACACGTCACGTCAAAGAATTAGATGCGTATCTGATGCATCCATAACCCCCAAACGCAAGTTTCCTAATCAAACATGGAGGAGATGTGATTAGGTATTTCCTACGTAACGACGGACCCTTCGGTTTGGAATTTACAAATCCGTTGGGTCAACCGAAGGACCCGAGGATCCGGAGAGAGGGGAGCTGCGACGCACCTCTGCTCCCGACCGCGGCTGATGCGCCTGCCCCGAGCGGCAGCTGATGTGCCCGCCTTGGGCCGGCGACACGGCTGGCCTGGGGCGGACGGCGGCTGCTGGTACCGACGGCGCCTGCTGCGGCCGCTAGTGACCGCTGGCGACTACTGGTTGCCGGCGACGCTAGCTGGTGGTTGCTGGCGGCGACTACGGGAGAGTAGGGTTAGGTCACCTGTTCTGATACCATGTAAACAGAGTTGCCGCAATGCTGCGTGAAATGCAGCGTGAGGAGAGGCAATGCGCCTTCTCCCTTTTTATCAATAAGAGAAGTTGGAGAATTTACATAGAGGTCCAACATGATATATAAATTACAAAATAGAATAAACAGTTGAATATAATGAAATATATTAACAAATATAACACAACACAGGTGAGTTTTCCCCTCACACTTTTCTGCATATATATACACATACATACATAGATATATAGATACAGATGCAAACATATATAATAATAATAGAAGATTAAAAATATGGAGCAAATATGTATAGAAATAAAACAAGAAAATTAATGGTTTACATCACAAAACAGTGATGACATGAATCAAATAACAATCTTTAGTACATTAATAAACAACGTTGGGGCTATCTGTTTTTCTTTAGATGGGAAAGAGGCATATATGTGGCAACTTTAGGGAGTTTTGACTCGCCCTGGTTCGATAGACCATGACTGTGTCTCCGACTTTCATTTTTCTACAAAAAATGACGCTACCCACCAGGCTTACCGGGTGGCGGTTCAACCGGTTGAACCAGTCAGGTCGGTTTAATTACTCTGATACCTGATCCTATGGTATTCAAAATTGTCAAAATTGGGAAAAATGGAGCCCATTTTGTCAGTGTTGATACCCGACGATGTCGAATCCACGGGAACATCCCCATTCCACAACATCCTGAACATTTTGGGCCTTGTTGTCGACATCGACCCATTTAATGATGAAGTTGGCCTAGGTCCACTCAAAAATTCACCTACTTCCTCGACATCAGTCAAAGTTTGCGATGTTCTCCAACCATTTTGCATATTTTTCTTTGTGAGAGAAAAAGTGTTGAAACTTGAGGTAACATAATTTTATGTTATTTTTATCATTCAAAGCTAATATTATTCTACTAAATCTACCATAGTGTTAATATATCTCATTATATTCAGCTATATTCTATTTTGTAATTTCTATATATTGCTGGACCTCTATGTTATTTCTCCAAGTTGTCTTATTAATAAAAAGGAGAGGGCTCATTGCTCCTCTATGAACGTTGCATTGCACGCAGCCTTGCAACCCCTCGTTTACATGGTACCAGAGTGGAAACGCTCCTAGGGACGATCTCGCCCTATCCGTCATCTTCTCCAACCGTCGCCACTCCACATAGGCGTCGCATCCGCCACAAGGCGCAACAACCCCCCCCCCCACACCGGCCGGTTCTGAAGGTTGTGGTTGCAAGGTCCTTCGGTTGATCAAACGGATTATTAAATCCCAAACCGAAGGGTTTGTCGTTACGTAGGAAATTCCTAATCACATCTCCTTTATGTGTGATTAGGGATTTCGTTTGGGGGTTGTGGATGCGTCAAACACGCATATATTTCTTTGACATGACGTATATCTCTCCGTCGCTCAATCCTTCCCATGACGTGTATCACTCTGTCACCCTATCTCTCTGTTGAATCATGGAGGACACCAAGGCATCTACCATCTATAACGAGATGTCACTTATCCCCTCCATCAAGCTGATATCTCTTGTGGATGAATGTTGTCCATACAGTGTTGGAATCCCTAGACAAGGCAAAACATGTTGATTCTTATCCTCCTGTTTCTACTGACAAAGGCTATGCTCAATGGAAGCGTCATAATAGTCTGGTGAAGACATGGCTATGGGGGAGCATGAAACCTGGAATTGCTGCTAGGTTCATGTTCTACACTACTGCCAAAGAGATATGGGATCCAGTAAAGAAACATTACTTTCAAGAAAAGAATGATCTTCGTCATTTTATGATATATGACCGCCTCTTTGCAGAACGACAGGAAGACAAGCCATTAGAAGAATATTTTGGAGTGATCCAAGCTATTGCTCAAGAACTGAGCTTCTATCATCCAGTGACTGTAAAAAAAACAAGTCAAAGACAGAGATGATTTGATTACAACAAAGTTCTTATCCGGCCTGAGTTTTTCATGCAGTTCATCCCACTGTGTCATCCTAGCTTCTGACAAACTTCCCAGTTTGGAAGAAGCTTACTTAAGGATTTTACAATCAAATTTTGAACACGTTGATCCTACAGCAGTCTCGTCTCCTGGAGATCCCCATGCATATGCAGTCGCTGCAGTTAGAGGAGGTCGTATAGGTACGGGCCGAGGACGTGGCACACTACCTAAGTGCACTTTCTGTGACAAACCTGGACACACAGTTGAGAAATGTTGAAAAAGCATGGTACCTGTTGGACCACCTGTGGGGTCAGCAAACTATGCTGGCACTATTGAGTCTTCTGAGCCTCTTATTTCGAGTTTTGGTTCTTCTGGAATCACACTCACCAAGGAGGAATATGATAGATTTATTCAGGCTACCCAGCATCTGAGTTTGGGATCATCTTCTTCAGCAAATATGACATCTACAACTGGTAATCAGGCTACCTCTTTATAGGTTTCTGAGTCAACTTCTTCATGGGTGATTGACTCTGGAGTGTCACAGCATATGACTGGTATGAGGAGACTGCTTCATTCCATTGACTCACATATTCCTCACCAATCTATGACCATAGCAGATGGTTCAGTCAGGAGCATGTTAGCCAGTAGATTTGTTTCTCTGACTCCTAAATTAATCTTAAATTTGTACATTATGTGCCTGCATTTCCATTTAATCTTCTCTCTGTTACAAAATTGATTGATACTGTGAAATGTACAGTGACATTTGGACCTTGTTTTGTATTACAGGATCTCAAGAGTATGAGGACGATTGGTGGGGGGGCTAGGAAAGGTGATCTCTACCTCTTCCATGGTGAAAGTCTGCCTCGCCAAGTATCTGCTCCTGCTCCAGCTATCCTTTTGAGCAGTTCTCCCTTACTGTGGCACTACAGATATGGACATCCTTCGTTGGAGAGCTTGAGAAAGTTAGAACCTGAGTTATCCCAAGTGTCTTCATTAGAGTATCAGTCCTGACAACTGGGGAAACATCATAGAATGTCTTATCCCAGTCGTGTCAATAAACAGGCTTCTTGTCCCTTTGAGTTAGTCCACAGTGATGTTTGGGGTCCTGTAAAAGACAATAGCTATAATGGTTTTTGCTATTTTATTTCCTTTGTGGATGCTTTTTCTCGCATGACATGGATTTATTTGTTGAAGAGTCGAGAGTCTGTGTTATCCATTGTCAAGCATTTTCATCAAGAAATAAAAGTTCAATTTGATTGCAATATTAAAACTCTTCAATCAGATAATGCCTTGGAATATGTTCAAAGTGTTATGGCTGATTTTTGTAGCTCTATTGGGATGATACATCGTATGTCCTGTCTTCACACCCCTCAACGAAATGGGGTAGCTGAGAGGAAAAATCGTCACCTTCTTGATATTGCCAGGAAAATTATGTATCAATCTAATGTTCCTAAGAGATTCTGGTCTGATGTTTTACTTACTGCCAGTTTCCTTATCAACAGGAAACCCTCTTCTGTGCTTCAAGGACGTACTCCGTTCTCTGTCTTACGTCCCAACGATCAACCTTTTCTTGTTCCACTCAGAGTGTTTGGTTGTACTTCCTTTGTCCACAATTTTGATCCTAAGGCCGATAAGTTATCCCCTAGGTCGATTAGGACTCTTTTTCTTGGGTACTCCAACACTAGCAAAGGGTACAAGTGTTATTGTCCCAGTCTCCGTTGTATGTTTGTGTCTAGGGATGTAACTTTTCATGAATCCACTCCATATTTCTCTAGTGTTCCCAGTAAGGGGGAGCAATTGTGTGAGAGTGCCACTATCAGACATCAGTGAGAGAGTGCCACCACCACATCATAGTGAGAGAGTGCCACCAATCATTCCTGACTATAATGTAATTCAGGAAGAGCAGGCAACACATGGTACATTAATTCAGCAATATTCACATGTTTACAGCAGACGAGGCAGACAAGATTCAGAGGGGGTAGCGACTCTAGTCTCTGAGCCTTCCCCATCTTCCTCTACTCGAGAGATTTCTGAAGAACCATCTGACCTTGATGTTCCCATTGTTGTCCACAAAGGTACTCTTTCCTGTAATGTTCGACATCCTATTGCAAATGTGTGTTGTTTGTCAAAAATATTAAGCAGGCCCGTTCATTTGCTCTTGGAATTGATTATGTGGTCATTCCAAGAAATCATCATGATGTTATGAAGAATATTGGCTGCAAACAGGCAATCCATATGGAAATGTCTGCTATTCTACAAAACAACACCTGGGAACTTATTGACTTACCTCCAGATAAAAATGTTGTGGGTTGCAGATGGGTATTCACAGTAAAACATAATCCAAATGATTCAGTTGAGAGGTTGAAGGCTAGATAGGTGGCAAAAGGTTACACACAAACATATGGAGTTGATTTCTTAGAGACCTTTTCACCAGTGGCTCGTCGGAATTCAGTACAAATTCTTATTTCTCTGGCTACTACTTTTAACTGGCCTCTATATCAGCTTGATGTCAAGAATGTCTTTCTTCATGGTGATCTACAGGAAGAGGTGTATATGGAGCAACCTCCTGGTTTTGTTGCTCAAGGGAAGTGTCAGAAAGTGTGTAGATTGAAGAAAATCTATGGGTTGAAACAATCTACTAGAGCTTGGTTTGATAAGTTCAGTGATGTTGTACTAAAAATGGGCTTTTCTCGTTCTGTGACTGATCACTCCTTAATCTATTCTAGCTCTCCTGTTGGATCTATTATTATTGTTGTATATGTTGATGATATAGTTATCACCGGCAATGATTTTACAGGCATATCACGTGTGAAAGAAGGATTGCAGGGGCATTTTCATACAAAGGATCTGCGCAAACTAAGATACTTTATGGACATTGAAGTACTTAAATCTCATCCAGGTACAAATTTGTCTCAGAGGAAATACGTGTTGGATTTACTGCAGGAAGCAGGTATGAGTGAATCCAAGTCGGTGTCTACTCCTATGGACTATCATGTGAAGGAGACTGATGATACTGATTATCTAGATCCAGGATATTACAGGAAAATTGTTGGTAAACTGATATATTTGATTGCCCGAACATTTCCTTTGTTGTAGGAGTGGTGAGTCAGCATATGAGCTCACCACAACAGTCACATTGGATAGCAATCTGTCGTATTCTGAGATATCTGAAAGGTGCAGCTGGTAAGGGGATCACCTATTATAGACCCAAGACCCTTGTGTCTACTCTTGTTCTTACTGGTTATGCAGATGCAGATGGGATGGTAATCTGAATGACAGGAGGTCTACTTCTGGATATTGCACGTTTCTAGAAAATCACCTTATCACCTGGAAAAGCAAAAAGCAGAATGTTGTGGCAAGATCTAGCACGGAGGCCGAGTATTGAGAAATGGCTCATGCCTGTTGCAACTTGCAGTGGGTTCAATCTGTGCTTTCTGAATTAAAGATTCCTGTTTTGTCTCCCATAGAGCTCAGATGTGACAATCAAGCTGCAATCTACATTGCCAAGAACCCAGTCTTCCACGAACGTACTAAGCGTATAGAGGTTGACTTCCACTTCATCAGAGATCAGATCAAGAATGGTACTGTTGTGACTCCACACGTCAAATCTGAAGATCAACTTGCAGATGCTCTCACAAAGCCATTGAGTCCAGCAACATTTCAGAATTTTTGCAACAAGTTGGGCATACACGATGTGTATGCTCCAGCTTGAGGGGGAGTGTTAATATATCTCATCATATTCAGCTATATTCTATTTTGTAATTTCTATATACTGTTGGACCTCTATGTAATTTCTCCAAGTTCTCTTATTAATAAAAAGGAGAGGGCTCATTGCTCCTCTCCGAACGCTGCATTGCACGCAGCCTTGCGGCACCCTCGTTTACACATAGCCTTACACATTTTTATGTAACTTGTTTATTTTCATAGACTTTATATATTGAAGAATTATGTAGTCAGGAGACAATTGTATGCGTCAGTGTTTTCCTACATATGTAGACCTATATGGATGGCTTGTACACATATTGTGTTTTTTGGATAGATTTACTGTGTTTTTTGGATAGATTTGATGAAATCTATCGATTTTCATCGCAAAAACACTATTTTTTAGCTTAACTATTGTCAAAGATGCGTCAAAGTTTAGTTGTAAAAGTCTTCAAATTTCTTCAATGTTTCCACAAACTTCCACTTTCACACTTGCTGAAGTCGACTCAAAGTCAACGTCCTATTCCATGCCTTGTCCAATTGAGCATATCGACTGGTTGGAGAACTTATAACCAAAAGAGAAAACAGGTAATGGGAGTTCTACCGACACGGGAGGCATAAATGAAGCATTAGAACCAGAGGCGGGCTTCATGAATCCAAATCATGTATGTATACAACATTAGGAGCAATCAAGTGTGAGATTGAAAATTAAGCTACAAATTTTAACAGGCAAAGATGTGAACTGTTAGAAGGAAGAAGATGTGGCAAGACCAACTAAGCAATATCATAGAGCAGGTGCAGCTCAAAGAATGTACAAACCTATGACACGAAGGTCCAAAGGTATAAAAGACATAGTTCTTCCAACCACAAGTATAGCATCTGCATTCTATCAAACATTACAACTTGAGGAACTATCACATGGAAGGTTCGAACAGCCAAGACCGGACACACATTTAGCGTAGGCAGGCATAGTAAAGCGCTTTCGAGAACGAAACTAGCTTCCGAGAAAGGAAGCAACTTTCAAGGGAAGAATTATAGAACATGAATGGGAGCAAATTTTATTAGAAAAAAAAATACATGTATCTCATCTTGCTTTTAGGATAATCAATATAATCTTGCAATATTGGGAAAGTCCAAAGTTGATGTGCTTGCAGTTGGAAGATATTGTTTATCCTTATCATCTCCTCTTATTTGATTTGGCCTTATGTTCTCATTATCATGTCCAATAATTTAGGCGTATCTGTGGTACTAAACATCCTTGACATCTAGCGATTAATCCTCGATTTTACATATGTCTACGCCTATCAATGTTCGATGTCGATGTCAAAACCTAGTAAACCTCCAATGTTTGTCGAAGTTGACACGAAGACGACATCATGTACATTTGCATGTGACTGTTTTTCTACATACGTAAGCCTATATGGATGGCTCTATTAAAACATACATTTTGTTATTAAGCTAGATTTGATGAAATAGATCAATTTTCATCATGAAATCACTATTCTTAGCTTAATTTGTTTCAATGATGCGTCGAAGTTTAATTATAAAAATCCTTGAAGTTTCCTCTACGTTTCCACAAACTTCCACTTTCACGCCTACCAAAGTCAACTCGAAGTCCATGTCCTGTTCCATGGGTGTATCCTCTCGTCCTACCTTACGTAGTTTGACCTATCATTTGGGAAGTCTTATCAAATATTATGGGGTACTATAAATAAGACTAGAAGTTGTATGATATGGCGTGCCTAAAAGCGCCAACAATGGGAGACAAAAAAGGAAAGCCAAAAGATAGCCCAAGCGGAGAGAAATGAGAGCCGGTTACGAAATTTAATTGTAAGATGTGGGGATTGTAAGAAAGCAACAATTCCTTGTAACTTGTTAAGTTGTTTAGTAGACTTTACAGACTTGTTTATTGATTATTTTCTTGATATTTTTTAACTTTGTCGATGGGTAAGTTATTGTTTTTTATTGTCCATGCTTGGGTTGTATCTCGCGGATTTCTTGGGCTTGAAGCTTCAGTAATTACTTCACCTTTCACTTGGTTTCCTTTTAGTTGAACTGTTTACCCGGCTTCAAGCTTGTTGCTTATTATTAGTGAGACAAATTAAGTAATCACGATGTCTAGTCCCATACTGTGTAATTTGGGAGTTGTGCTATACACCTACTCCTCTGTCCTCTTGTACTATGTAATCCTCTAACTATTAGGTTAATACCATTTCTAAAATGATTTAGAGCAGACTACATAACCCTAGACATTTTCCCTTTTTCCTCTGACTTCCTTTTTGTTGCTACAGTAGCTTTGCTACAGTTACAGTGACTCCCTTCGCCCCCTCCCTGACGATGGTTGTAACCCTGCCTCTCCTGATTTCCCCTCTTCTCCTCTTCCCCTAAAGGAGGTGACCCATCCTTAATTTGGCCCCTGGATGTGGGTGCCCCCTCCCCTTCCTCCACCATTTTGATCTGCACAGTAGGGGATCCATAGATATCTCCCTCCGGATTTAGACCCAATGGCCTACCTTACCTAGGTTGCCCCTCCTAAGGGAAGGGGTTGGAGGGGTTTATGCAACTCCACAGCCCCTATGTTGGCGCCCCTAGGCCCTAAAGTGGCCACTTAGGTGTTCGCCTGCACTGTAACAACAGACTGGCGGTCACAAATTATGGTGTTGCCGATTTAAGGCCTAGTTCGGCTCTCGTATCTTGAAACCCCAGTAAAGGTTGTACACAGCAAATTCATGGTAATGGGTGCCTTTGTGTATTTGGTTTAGCATAAAATTGGCAGTTGCAAACTATGCTCGGCAGATTTGAGAAATATCGATTGTACACCAGTTTTCTGCTCTATTAATACCACATGCCAAGCAGGCTACTTACCCTTCCTGCCTCGGCTTCTCTGTCGCAAATACCAACAATATAAAGTATAAGTATATACGCTTTACGCATTATCTTGTATTGAGTCTTTTGTTATGCGTTATCTTGTGTTGTGTGTTTTGTTGTGTGCTTGAGACTTGTCTTTAGTTTCTCTTTTATCCCATATTGCCTAGTTTTGTATTTCACTTACTCTCTTGTCCTATGAAAGAGAGTGCACTGTAATTGTTTCAAAACATCAAATAAAGATTTTTCCAATTGTATATGGTAAAAAAAATATTGGTATATACGTTTTATGTGTTATCTTGTGTTGAGTGTTTATGTGTTATCTTGTGTTGTTTGTTTTGTTATGTGCTTTAGACTTGTCTTGTCTTTAGCTTTTCTTTTATCCCATATTGCTTAGTTTTGTATGTCCCTTACTCTCTTGTAGTATAAAAGAGTGCATTATAATTGTTTCAAAACATCAAATAAAGGTTTTTCCCATCGTATATGGTATCAGACGTGTTCGATCCTCCCTAAACCATCTCCACCGTCGACCCCCCCCCCTTTTCCTACCATCGACTACCCCACTACCTCCATATTTTTCCACCATCCCCACCACCTTCATCACCACCCACCCTCCATCACCTTCATCACCACCACCCTCCTCCCATCGATCACCATCCCATCAACCACCACCCCATCAACCACCACTTATCGACTACCACCCCATTGATCACCACCCCATCGACCACCACCCCACCAACCACCACCCATCGACCACCACCCATCGACCACCACCTATCGATCACCATTCATCGACCACCACCCATCGATCTATTCTCTGGTTATTTCCAAAATAGCAAGTTGAAACCCTAAAGGTCTCCACTCTTCTCCTGCCTACGCCACATGGTGGAGTGAATCTCGTACCATGGCGGCTTAGATCTTTTCTTCTCCCTACTGCCCCTATGTGGGTTTCTTAGATATGTTAAATCCGATCTGATGTTGCTTTCTACTTCCCCTATGCGGGTTTCTCCAATCTGTTGATCTAGATCTACTGTTGTTGATATCTACTGCCCCTATGCGGGTTCTTTGGATCTCTACTGTTCTGGATGCTTCTTCCTCTGCCTCTATGCGGGTTGTTTAAAGATCTACTTATCTGTTGTTGATCTCTATTGCTCCTGTTAACTCAAGGTCAATTAGGTCAATGTTGACTCACGTCTAAATTGACTAAACCTGTGTTTTGATGATGACTAACCATTCCACATATTGGTGTATAATGTCTCTACTTGAGTGATTTCATATTAGGTATAGACACTCCAAATGCCCTAACTTGCGCATCTCAAATTGGAGAAAAGACAAGTCAAATTCAATACAAGTGTACATTTTTGTAATATGATGTAAATCCATTAGAATCATGTTGTAAATCACTTGTAATGATTGTATGACTTGTAATTAAGCTTAGAAAAAATCAGGAGCACTTAGATCGAATGTTTAAGCACTCAAAAGCCGTTTTCCAAAATTCACATCAGGCTGTTCATCGGTCGAGTTCTGTGACTTGCAAACCCGACCGATCTTGATTGGATCTTGAAAATGACTTTTGATCGATCAAGTTTACACATCACAGAACTCGACCGATGGAGTAACTGACCAATTCGATTTTCATTGGTCGGTCGAGTTTCCCCAGGACAAACTCGACCGATGGTCTGAATATCGGCTTTGTCTTTTACTCTATCGGTCGAGTTACCCTTATAGAAACTCGACCGATTACACTGTACGGAAAAGTACAGAAAAGTGCTTCTAGCCGTTGTGGAGTTGCAACAAGTGAATATATCTGTTGCAAGCCAGAAAACGGCTAGTTTTCGTTCTCAAGTGTTCCCAAAGGCTAAGAGGCATCCCCAGCTATAAATAGGACCCCTTGGGCTTCATTCCAAGGTTGAGCATTCAATGCAAAACTCTATGTGAGGTTCCTATTCTATAGTTGAGTGCTTCCTACAGCCTCCTCTTTCTCTCTAAGCTTAATCACTTGCTACATCCATTAGAGTGAGTAGGAAATCTATAAGAGAGCTAGTCCTACATGTATATCTTGTGAGGCTCTCACTTCCACCACCTCCCTATCTCTCATTTCAACCATGAAGATGAAGGGTCTCTCTCTTGTCTAAGAGAGGTGAAGAAGAACAAGGGAAGGCGTCCCTTTGTGAAGATCAAGGCTGAAGACTTGGAGCTAGAGTGGGTAAGCCCTTGGTAAAGGCAGAAGACTCCTTGCTCAAGTGGGTAAGTCCTTGGTGGAAGCTTCTCCGAGTGAAGGTGAAGTCAAAGGCGGAAGATCCAAGAAGAGTGGGTAATCCCTGCAAGGCTGAAGACTTGTGCAAGAGTAGGTAAGTCCTTGGAAGAAGGCGGATGACTCATTGCAAAGTGGGTAAGTCCTTGGTAAGGTTGAAGACTCTTTTGTATTGGATAGGTAAGTCCTTTGTTTGGTCATGTATTATAAGTCTTATGAATGAATATAAGAATGCAATGGTTAGGAAATCCTAGAGGTTGACCTCTCTAGGTAAGTGGACTGACATACTTCTAGTTTGAAGTGTGGAACCACTCTAAATAGCTTGTCTACTTGTGTTTGCTCAATCTCTCTCATCCTTGCTATGCATGTTTTAGTTGCACTCAAATTTCCTATTTAGCAACCTTATCTTGTGATATATCTTGAAGGTCTAATTAATTTTGTTTAAGTGCATTCAGCTCTATTCACCCCCCTCTAGAGCATCCAATCACCCATCTAGGATCCAACAATTGGTATCAGAGCGGGTCTTCTCCAAGCATACTTCTACAAGTAGGAGAAGATGGGTGACTACCAAGGAGGAGATATTTGACCAGCCTTCCAATCTTTGATGGGAGCAAGTTCCTCTATTGGACAAGAAGGCTTCAATTCTACATCCAAGGATCAAGTCTTGAGATGTGGCAAATGGTGAACAGCCCATACAAGATACCAATGACAAAGATTGAAGAATGCGATGAAGCTACCTTAAAGAAAGCAACATTGAATGCTACAGCCATGCACATCCTCTATGCCTCCATGACCCCCACCGAGTTCAACCGGATTTCTTCATGTGAAACAGCCTATGAGGTATGGAGAAAGCTATGCATCACTTATGAAGGGACATATCAAGTGAAGGAAAGCAAAGTCTACATGCTCAAAGGGTTGCTTGAGAACTTCAAGATGAGAAAGGAGGAGAGGATAGCCAACATGTACTCAAGGCTCAACACCATTGTGAATGGTCTTGCTGTTCTAGGACATCCTATGTCTAGTGGAGAGATCAACTCAAAGATTCTTAGAACTCTCCCCAAGAGGTGGGAACCCAAGGTGACTTCCATTGAAGAAGCAAGGTCTCTTAAGGATATTCCTATTGAAGAGCTTATTGGAAATCTACAAGCACATGAAGCCACACTTGACAAGAGGGAGGAAGTTCAAAGACAAGAGAAGAAAGAGCTAAAGAGAATGAAGAACGCTGAAATGAAGGCTCAAATTGAAGCTATCATGGAACAAGTCTCTCCATACTCTCAAGTTAAAGAAGATGCCATGTACTCCAAGGGTAGATTCTACAAAGGCAAGTTCTCCTCCATCCGGTGCTTCACATGTGGAAAGAAGGGTCACTACAAGGAAGATTGCCCACAAGGAAAAAAGACTCATCTTTACAAGAAGAAGGAGAAATGGCACTCAAGCTCAAGTGGCTCCTCCGACTCAAGCTCAAGTGAAGATTCAAGTGAAGGATCAAGCTCAAGCTCTAGTGATGAAGGAGAATGCCACTTTGCTCTTATAGCATCAACAAGTAAGGACTCAAGCGAGGTAAATCTAAACTCTTTAGATAAAGAATCTTTGATTGCTATTATTCATGATACTTGTGCCTCTCTTAAGTCTTCTAAAAGGAAAAGGAAAAAGCTTGCTAGAATTTTTGATAATTTGCATGTAGAATTAAATGATCTTGAACATGCTAATTTTTGCTTGCTTGATGATAAAAATGCTTGTCTTAGCCAAGTAGACTCTCTTAAACTTGAAAATGTTAGTTTGCTTGATAAGATTAGATTTCTAGAAGCTCAACCTCTTATGTCTAATTCTAATGAAGAGCATACACTAATTGTTGATCCTCTCATGCATGATATTGATGTTCTTAAATCTGAAAATGGTTTTTATCTTTCTAAGATTGCTTTGCTTGAAACAGGAAATGCCTCCTTGCTTGCTAATATCAATGTGCATGAATCTTTTTCTAGTTCTACTAGTAGAGAGAATGATGTTGTTGCTCTTCACATTAATAGAGATTCTTATTTAACTAAAGCTCTTTGCTTAGAATGATCTTTTACATGCTAGAGATAATATCAATCATTTGTCTTCTACTATTACTTCTCTTAAGCATGATAATAACAGTTTGAGATCCTCTTTGTAAAGATTCTTAGTTGGTAAAAAGAGTCTTAATGAAATCCTACACCATTCTACTAAACAAATTGGTAGACATGGTTTAGGATATGATAGTAGTCAAAGGAATAACAAAGAGAAAGGACCTCCAATCTTCCATGGAGAATCCTCTAGTTCCAAGACTATGGGCACATGCAACTATTTCAATGAAATTGGTCATTATTCTACTTGTTGTCCTTTTAGGAAAGCACCCAACAGCAATAGGACTTGGGTTGCTAAACTAACCCCTCCGGACCCAAAAACATGATTGGGGACCATTTCATCTTTCTTCTTGTTGGTACTTGCAAATGGATTGACTTGAGCTATTGAATTGCAAATTGACTTCTCAATCCAAATGAAAGAAGAAAGGTGAGATGTGTAGAGGGTGACAACAAGTGGAAAAAGGAATAGTAAAAACAAAGGAAATGTTTTCTTGCTTATAACCATTTCTAACTTGTTTTTGTCAAGTTAGTGTGCACTATGCATGTGGTTTTTGAGTCAAAAGTGGTATTTTGTGTTTCACTTCACACTCTTGCTCAAAAACTGTTTCTAATGCTTCTATAGTGCATTACTAACTTTCTTAGACATGTTTGGATATGGTTTGTATTTTTAGCATGCCTTTAAATATGTTTTTATGCAGTATATGTGCTTTTTGACAGCTGCTCTGTCGGTCGAGTTTGTCCTGTTTGAAACTCGACTGATAGGCACCAATGGGTGTTGCCAGCAGCTGTCATCGGTTGAGTTGTCAATACACAGAACTCGACCGATAACACTGTGCACAGAATATACATTTGGCTTATTGAATGAGAATTTCCCTCTCAACTAGATCTTCTCAACCAATAGCCTTATTCTTTGGCACTCTCATTTGGTACCTGTGAAAGACAAAGCAGTTTTGGGAAGCGTAGGGTTGCACAATGTGTGCACCCTCATATATATAACATTGAAACAATTACAGAGAGGTCCACATATAATATGGAAATAACAAAACAATTAACAGAATATATAAAACAGGAATATATGTTAACACTCCCCCTCAAGTTGGAGCATAGATATCAATCATGCCCAACTTGTCCATCAGAATGCAGAATTGCTTCTTCGCCAGCAACTTGGTGAAGATGTCAGCAACTTGGTCTTCAGAACGAGTGAAGGGAGTGCAGATCTTGCCAGTCAGAATGGATTCCCGAATAAAATGACAATCAACTTCAATGTGTTTAGTGCGCTCATGATAAACTGGATTATTCGCAATGAAGATAGCAACTTTATTATCACAGTGCATAGGTATAGCAGAAGAAGAGTCAACCCCGAACTCTTTTAACAGAGAGCGCACCCACAACAATTCACAGGCAGTATGGGCCATGGCCCTATATTCAGCTTCAGCACTGGACCTGGCCACAACATTTTGTTTTTTACTCCTCCAGGTAACAAGATTTCCTCCAACATACGTACAATACCCAGAAGTAGATTTTCTGTCAACTCTGCTACCTGCATAATCAGAATCAGAGTATCCTGCAAGAGAACAGTGTCCATGCTTCCTGTAGTGAAGTCCCTTGCCAGGAGACTTCTTCAAATATCGTAGAATCTGACAAAGAGCATCCCAGTGACACTGTCTGGGTTTATCAAGATATCTGCTAAGAAGACCCACTGCAGTAGAAATGTCAGCTCTGGTGACAGTCAAATAAATGAGTTTACCAATCAGCCTCCTGTACTTTTTATGATCAGCAAACAGAGGAGAAGAATCATCATCCCAATTTACATTAGGATCTAGAGGATTATCAGCAGGTCTCGCCCCCAGCATACCAGTCTCCTGCAGTATGTCTAGGACATATTTTCTCTGAGACAACACAAGAGCATTAGAATTTCTAGAAACTTCTATGCCCAGAAAATATCTAAGTTTGCCCAAATCTTTAGTAGCAAAGTGCTTGCCCAGATGAGATTTAGTAGCCTGAATACCAAGAGAATCACTGCCAGATATGATAATATCATCAACATAGACAATCAGAATAATAATACCAGCTGAAGTCTTCTTGGTAAAAACAGAATGATCCACTTGAGATCGCAGAAAACCAAAATCAATCATAATTTTGCTCAATTTATCAAACCAAGCCCGGGGACTCTGCTTAAGCCCATAAATAGACTTCTTTAACCTGCAAACTTTGTGAGACTCCCCCTGAGCAACAAACCCAGGAGGTTGCTCCATATAGACCTCTTCTTGTAAATCACCATACAAGAAGGCATTTTTCACATCTAGTTACAACAGAGGCCAGTCAAGATTAACAACAACAGACAGAAGAACTCTGACAGAATTAAGGCGAGCAACAGGAGAGAAGGTCTCAAAATAGTCAATACCATATGTCTGGGTGTAGCCTTTAGCAACTAAGCGTGCCTTGAGCCTTTCAACAGTGCCGTCAGGTTGATATTTCACAGCATACACCCATCTGCAACCTACAGGTTTACACTGAGGAGGAGGATCCACCAACTCCCAAGTATCTCGTTCAGCAAGAGCTAACATCTCCTCCTTCATAGCAGACAACCATCCAGTACTCTGGAGAGCATCCTGGATATTCTTTGGAACAACAACAGCAGATAAGGCATATACAAAATTGCTAGAATGAACATTCAGATGATCAGTAGAAACAAACTGAGCAATACTGTGTGATGTGCAGGAACGAGTACCCTTTCTAAGAGCAATGGGTAAATCAAGATCAGAATGTACCTCAGGTGTAGCAGAACCTTCTAGAGGTGAAGATTGGTTTTCATGGGGGGTTTCTTGAGTAGAAGGCACTCTGTTCCTGCGTTGATAAACTATAAGAGGAGGCTTATCAGCCTCAGTAGGGACTTTGTCAGTAGTGTCAGGCACACATTCAGAAGTAACAGGTAGAGGTGAAGCAATAAGATCAGACTGTAAACTGTCACCACGAGCCGAATAGTAAGGAGTATCCTCAAAGAAAACAACATCACTGCTAGTAAACCATTTTCTTGCAGTAGGACTGTAACACCGATATCCCTTCTGGGTACGAGAATATCCCAAAAACATGCACTTCTCAGCACGAGGAGACAGTTTATCAGAAGTAGGTCCAACTAACCGCACAAAACAGGTACATCCAAAGATCCGAGGAGGCACAGTAAAAAGCTGAATATCGAGTTGAAGAACCTGAATAGGTATTTTGTTTCCAATCACAGATGATGGCATTCGATTTATCAGAAAGCAAGCAGTCAATATAGCCTCAGGCCAAAACGAGCGAGGAACATGTGCATGCATCATAATAGTTCTAGCAACCTCTAACACATGTCTATTTTTACGCTCAGCCACACCATTTTGATGGGGTGTATAAGCACAGGAGGTCTGATGTATTGTACCCACAGATTTACAAAAAACATCTACATCTTTTTTAACAAATTCCAGTGCATTATCAGTACGAAAAATTTTGACAGGCATACCATATTGAGTTTTTATTTCAGCAAAGAAGAACTTGATAACAGACAAGACTTCGGACCTACTTTTCATCATAAACAACCAAGTAGCCCGTGAAAAGTCATCAATAAACAGAATAAAATACTTATGACCAGATAAACTAGGCACATGACATGGTCCCCATACATCAGATTGCACTATATCAAATATATTTTTACTGCTAATTTGACTGCGTCTAGGATAAACAGCTCTAGTCTGTTTTCCAAGTTGACATGACTCGCACTGAAAACGACAAATGCCAAGATCAGACACTAAATATCGAAGCTTCTCAGATGAGGGATGGCCCAGCCGGTAGTGCCACTGTAATGCAGAAACTGAGGTAGACAATGTAGGAGTCACAGATGCTTTAGCTGCTTTGGGTAAATGATCCAGATAGAAAAGTCCATCAGCACCTTCATACCCCCCACCAATCTTCATCCTCGTGCAAAGGTCCTGAAAAACACAAGAACCAGGAATAAAAGTCAGACTACACTGTAAGCTCCGCAATATCTTGCTGACAGAAAACAGATTCAAAGGAAATCGCGGCACATATAAGGCAGATTTCAGCAAAAAGTCAGAAGCAATATCCCCTACTCCAGACACTGCAGACTTGGAACCATCAACCAACATGACAGAAGAGGGTCTAGCAGGTTTAAATAATTTGTGAAACAGTGATCTATTTCCAGAAATATGCGAAGAGGCACCGGAGTCGATGACCCACTTAGTATTACCAGGAGTAGAAGAAGAGCTCAGGAAGGCAGTGTCATAACCAGAATAAGTGGCGGCATGAGCTCCACTAGTCGAAGCTTGAGACGACGCACCAGCTCGCTCAAGAAGAAGACGTTCCACCTCAGCACGGATGTAGTCAGCAGTCGCACCCGAGGAGGTAGAATCAGTAGGCTGAGTCGTTCCCTCTGAAGCAGTAGTAGTGGAATCAACAGCTGCATTGGCCCACGCCGGCTTACCATATTTCTCCCAGCATTTCTCTTCAATATGGTTGGACCGGCCACAGAAGGTACAAAGGCGCTGTCCTGACTGAGGACGCGCACCAGCAGTAGGGGCAGTAGAAGAGGCTCCACGTCCAGGAGCAGCCCGTCCTCGTCCTCCACCCAGGGGAGGACGGCTCTCAGTAAAACGACCACGGCCACGACCCCGGCCACGACCAGAAGCTGCAGCAAGGGCCGAAGAGTCTCCAAAATCAGTAGTCAGAGAAGAGGAAGACGAAGGCAAACGCTGAAGGCGTTTGTAGGCACTCTGTAGTGACGGCAGAAGGTCACTGGCTAAGATCTGGTCCACAACTCCAGCATATGACTCGGGCAATCCACAGAGAAACTGAACCAACTGAAGCTCCTGGCGCTGACGCTGCATAGTAGCCAGGTCCGTGGAGAGAGGGTGATAGGATTCCAGTTCACCTCATAATCCAGTGAAGTCAGAGAAGTAATCCGCAATGTCAGCCCCCGTGAACTGTAGACGTCCCAGCTGCTTGGTGATGTCAAACACCTTCTTGGGGTTCTGACTATGCGAGTAAGTACCGGCGAGCTGATCCCACATCTGCTTTGCCGTAGGCAGGTGAAGAAGTGTGATTCTAATCTTCTCAATGCTGCTGTTGAGAATCCAGGTCATCACGGTGGAGTCATCACGAACCCAGTCGTCATACGCCTTCACATCTTTAGCATCAGCGTCCTCTGCGGGTGCTGCCGGACCCGCACGAATAAGATGTGAGTACTTGCCCTGGGATCTGGCATAGATCGTCATGGAGCAGACCCAGTGTGGATAGTTGCGCCCATCAAGCTTCACAGTGGTAACTTGACGGCGGAAGTCATCATGCGAGGACGCCATGGGAGCAGAAGACACAGTAAGAACAGGCACGAGCAGGCAGGAGACGGGCTACACCGTCAGACAGGCACAGTAGGCACAAAGAACACGGAGAAGACCTCTCACATACGATCTACGCCGAAGCGCAGAACAGAGCCCGGCGACACAAAGGTCTACACGGGCAGGCAGGCACAGAACCGAAAAACGGTCTACGTCAGTTCCAGCCACCGGACCTTCACGTAGCCAACTGCCCGGTGGCAAACGGCCGCGGAGGCGTACGAGCCCCCGGTGGCGGAGAGGAGGACCGGCCCTGGCGGCTGGCCCGGCGCCCGCCGACCGGCGGCTGGAAGCCGGCGGCCCGGATGCTGCCCGCCCGGCGGCGGCGGCTGTTGTGCCGCGGGGGGGGGGGGGGGGGGGGGGGGGGCGGAGAGAGAGAGAGAGGGGAGGGAAGGGAGGGTGACGGCCGACTGGATCTACTGCTCTGGTACCATGTGAAAGACAAAGCAGTTTTGGGAAGCGTAGGGTTGCACAATGTGTGCACCCTCATATATATAACATTGAAACAATTACAGAGAGGTCCACATATAATATGGAAATAACAAAACAATTAACAGAATATATAAAATAGGAATATATGTTAACAGTACCTTTATATGTGCATGTTGTCATGCTTTAAATTGTCTATCTTGCTTACAACTCTATCTTTCTAATTGCTCTAAATTGGTATATCTATATTTTACAATTACTTGCTTTGAGTTGTCTTGCAGGTTTTGATGATGATCACTTTGGATCTCTTGGTTGTGTCTAAAATCGCTTCTGTTGTGCTCTAACTTGCTACATCTATCTAGGTGTATATCTTGTTTTGATACAACCTTGAGGTTCTTAGTGGTAATCATCTTTTGGTAAGGATGCATATTTATATGTGAGTTATATCCTTTCATGCTTCTAAAATTACATATATCTTTGTTTGGATATATCTCTACATATACTCATAGCTTGCTTTATCTTGTGTATCTTTTGGTATCTCTTGCTATGATCTAGATCCTACTAGTAGTCCTAACTTGTGATATCATCTACTAGTAGTTCATATACATCTAGTTCTAACCTTGTTTATAATTGGCATCTTTGCTCATATATATGCTATGCTTGTATCTTGTCTCATACTTGCTCAAGCTTGTTCCTTGAATTGCATATCTACTATCTTGAGTTGCTTGCATAACATTGTGATGCAGGGTACATAGATCTACATTGTATGTAGAAATTGGAGTATTTTTTTGGATTTTATGTAGATTTTGCTCCAGTTTCAGTTTTTGCTGCAAGAGTAGTGTTTTTTATGCAGAAACGACCTTCTGAGCAAGGCTCATCGCTTTGCCATGAGCCCTGATGCTTTTTGGGCAAATTTTGTCATCTTGAGGGTCAAAATTGCGTTTTATTATTTTTTCTGCAGCACTTTATCTTGTTTTTTGGGTTGTTCAAGTATATGCTCTAACTTGCGTTTCTTTCTATGCTTGGACAAGCCCCTATCTGTGCTCTTCTACTCTCCATATATATATTTGTGTTATCTCCTCTCTCTTTAACAAGTGATGTTTCTTAGTTCTTCATAACCCCACTTTTTGAAATGACAAAGGGGGAGAAAGGTATGTCTTCTTTTGACAAAACGGAGAGAAGGCATGTCTTACATGAAGAGGAGAAGTATGTCCATGTAAGGGGGAGAAGGTAAAATGGGAGAAGACATATATGTGTAGAACATATATGAGTAGAAGACATAGTATTATATAAATGTTATGAAAGATAACCATGCAGGAGAAATAACATCAACTGAGGGGGAGTATGAGAACTCCATGCGCATCAATTGAGGGGGAGCATATGAGCTCAGTCCTAATGAAACCCCTAGGTTTCTCCAAAGGTATGATTTCACTTAAAAGCTCTCAATACATTTATGGAATGGTTTGTCATCTTCAAAAAGGGGGAGAATGTTGACTCAAGGTCAATTAGGTCAATGTTGACTCACGTATAAATTGACTAAACCCGTGTTTTGATGATGACTAACCATTCCACATATTGGTGTCTAATGTCTCTACTTGAGTGATTTCAGATTAGGTATAGACACACTCCAAATGCCCATAACTTGCGCATCTCAAATTAGAGAAAAGACAAGTCAAAGTCAATACAAGTGCACGTTTTTGGAATATGATGTAAATCCATTAGAATCATGTTGTAAATCACTTGTAATGATTGTATGACTTGTAATTAAACTTAGAAAAAATCAGGTGCACATAGATCGAATGTTTAAGCACTCAAAAGCCATTTTCCAAAATTCACATCAGGCTGTTCATCGGTCGAGTTTTGTTACTTGCAAACTCGACCGATCCTGATTAGATCTTGAAAATGACTTTTGATCGGTCGAGTTTACACATCACAGAACTCAACCGATGGAGTAACTGACCAATTCGATTTTCATTGGTCGGTCGAGTTTCCCCAAGACAAACTCGACCGATGGTCTGAATATCGGCTTTGTCTTTTACTCTATCGGTCGAGTTACCCTTATAGAAACTCGATCGATTGCACTGTATGGAAAAGTGCAGAAAAGTGCTTCTAGCCGTTGTGGAGTTACAACAAGTTAAAATATATCCGTTGCAAGCCACAAAATGGCTAGTTTTCGTTGTCAAGTGTTCCCAAAGGCTAAGAGGCATCCCCATCTATAAATAGGACCCCTTGGGCTTCATTCCAAGGTTGAGCATTCAAAGCAAAACTCTATGTGAGGTTCCTATTCTATAGTTGAGTGCTTCCTACGGCCTCCTCTCTCTCTCTAAGCTTAATCACTTGCTACATCCATTAGAGTGAGTAGGAAATCTGTAAGAGAGCTAGTCCTACATGTATATCTTGTGAGGCTCTCACTTCCACCACCTCCCTATCTCTCATTTCAACCATGAAGATGAAGGGTCTCTCTCTTGTCTAAGAGAGGTGAAGAAGAACAAGGAAAGGCGTCCCTTGGTGAAGATCAAGGCTGAAGACTTGGAGCTAGAGTGGGTAAGCCCTTGGTGAAGGCAGAAGACTCCTTGCTCAAGTGGCTAAGTCCTTGGTGGAAGCTTCTCCAAGTGAAGGTGAAGTCAAAGGCGGAAGATCCAAGTAGAGTGGGTAATCCCTACAAGGCTGAAGACTTGTGCAAGAGTAGGTAAGTCCTTGGAAGAAGGCGGATGACTCATTGCAAAGTGGGTAAGTCCTTGGTAAGGTTGAAGACTCTTTTGTATTGGATAGGTAAGTCTTTTGTTTGGTCATGTATTGTAAGTCTTATGAATGAATATAAGAATGCAATGGTTAGGAAATCCTAGAGGTTGACCTCTCTAGGTAAGTGGATTGACATACTTCTAGTTTGAAGTGTGGAACCACTCTAAATAGCTTGTCTACTTGTGTTTGCTCAATCTCTCTCATCCTTGCTATGCATGTTTTAGTTGTACTCAAATTTCTTATTTAGCAACCTTATCTTGTGATATATCTTGAAGGTCTAATTAATTTTATTTAACTGCATTCAGCTCTATTCACCCCCCTCTAGAGCATCCAATCACCCATCTAGGATCCAACAGCTCCTGCTCTGTTGTTGCTGCTCCACCTGCAAGTTTCTCAGATGTAGTCATCCAGATCTTCCTTCTACTACTTCTACTTCATCTCTGTGTACGCCATTACCCTGGTTTACATGGCAACTACAGATCCTTCACGGACCCTTTTTGTTATGACCGTGAAACTTGATGGATCAAATTACCATCTTTGGGCGGCATCATTCTTACTCTTGTGTCAAAACCCAAGGACGTTATTCTCATATCTCTATAGTTGCTAAGCATCCTCCTGGTGACTCGACAGACGACAAAGTCAAACAGGCCTATGACCAATGGGCCAAAGAGGATTCCAATGTCATGTCATGGATGGTGAATAGTACTGAACCAAAGATCAGTCAATCTCTTCTTCGCCTGCCAAATGCCAAAGCCTTGTGGGATCAATCGTCCCATGTGTACTCACATCAGCAAAAACTTAAAAAGGTCTTCAAAATCTTCAAAAACTTGGCTAAAAAGGAGTATTCCACTGACGACTCTGTTGAAAACTGTCACAACCAGTGTTCGGCACTTTGGGCTGAATTTGAAGTATATCATCGACTCTCTGCTGATATCAAAGAAGTTCAAGGGCCATGCGACAAACTTCATCTCGTTCAATTTCTGGCTGTTTAGCCTCATTCCTTTACAGGTGTAGTAGACCAAATCTTATCCAGTCATTCCTTACCTACGCTAAGGGATGTTCTCAAGTGCGTTCAACGCCTTCCTTCTATGACTACTACTTCTGATGATCACTCGATCCTTGCGGTCCGCTCTGATTCTAGTCAAAGACGTGGATGTGGTTGCGGCCGTAGTGGACGTATTCCTGGACGAGGTCCTCCTGGTGGACGAGGTCAACCTCAACCTACTCCTGCCAACCACTTCTGCAACTTATGTGGGCGCACAAACCGCACTGAGGATCGTTGTTGGGAAAACATGGTAAACCTGCCTCGGTGAATCAGGTCTCCTATGATGTCTTTGAAGACTCCACTGCTACTGCCTCCAGTTCTACTCAACCCACAGTTGAGTAGATTTCTGCGGAGTTTGACAAAGTCCTTCAGGCTCGACTATCCTCGCCAGCTTCTACTACTGAAGCGGGGTTCCTCTGCCTTACTTGCATCTCATGTTACTTACGTAAAAATAAATGGGCCATCGACTCTGGCACATCTGCCCATATTTTTGGTTGTTCCAAATTTCTCATTGACTTATTTAAGACTACATGTGTCCCTCATGTGACTGTTGCGGATGGGAATCAGTCTGCTGTCCATGACGTTGGAACTATATCTCTATCTAAAAACCTGCCCTTAAATTCTGTGTTATATGTTCCACGCTTTCCTCTTAATCTGATATCCGTCAGTAAAACTGTTAAGATCCTTCACTGCTCGATTACTTTTGACCCTGAGGGTTGTGTGTTTCAGGATCTCCGTACGAGGAAGAGGATTGGTTTGGGCCACGAGGGACTAGATGGACTGTAGTACCTAGATGTGCCACAATCTGTTGTCGCTCGACTATTTGCTTCTGTACTGGTTTGCAATGGCATTATCGCCTGGGGCATCCTTCTGCTGCTAAACTTTGTTGTTTATTTTCAAACATTTTTGAAAAACAATTTGTGTGTGAATCATGCCAGTTTGGCAAACAAACTCTGGTTGTTTTCATAAGAAGCAAGAAATTTAGTTCTAAACATCTGTTTGACATTGTTCATGCTGATATTTGGGGTCCTTATGTTTCTAGCTTGTTTGGATATCGTTATTTTGTGACATTTATTTATGACTATTCTAGGGTATTAGTGTATGTGCTTTATTGCTTTATGTTTATTGTTATTTTCTGTGTTATGGGCTTTAGACTTGTCTTGTCTCTAGCCTTTTTGTTTTATCCCATATTGCCTATCTCTGACAATAGGTTTACTCTCTAGACTTGTAAATGGATAGCCGGAATCCACACATTCGATCCGAATTCAAATCTGAAATTTTGAAGAAAAAAATCCGACATCCGCAGAATTCGGTTCGGATTTTGGATATTGAATTTCGAATCCGAAAATTTCGGATCGAATATCGAATATTGTTGTACCTGCTCGGAGAAAAATCCAAATTTGACAAATACATAAACATATTATTAAATATATACTATTTATATATAGAAATATGAAAATATAGACAATTTTATATATACATTTAATGTAATATCAATATTTTCTATATATAATATATTTATTAACATTAATTTTAGGTTCGGATCGGATATTTATCCGAATTCAGATATTATCAGTTCGGATCGGATTCGGATGTTAACGTGTGATATTCGTACGATATCGGATCGGGTATCAGATCGATTTTTTTTCGGATTCGGACATCGGATATAGCAGTATTCGCTCTATATTCGATCAGTTTACAAGTCTATTACTCTCTTGCCCTATAAAAGAGAGTCCTCTGTAGCTTTTTATATCCATCCAATAATAAACTCTCTTACTTTTCTATATGGTATCAGAGCACTATGATCCACCCTAACCCTATCTCAATTAACCCTAGCTGAAACCCATCCCTTTCTTAACCCTAGCTGAAACCCTAACCTTATCTCCTAGCCGCCGCCCACTTCCTCCCTTCTAGCCGCCGCCAGCAGCCCCCATGTCGCCGCCTGTCCTCCAACCCCTCACCGCGCCACTCCACCGCCCTCTCCCTTCCTTCCTTTTCCTCTCCTCCACCCTTCCCCCTCCCGCCCCCGCCCTACTGCCCTCCACCTAGTGCCCCCCCACCCCCCTCACCTTGCCGCCGCTGCCCCTTCCCACCAGCCCTCTCTGCTGCCACCTCCCTCCATCCGGCTACCCCTTATGTTGTCCTCTTCCTCTCCCACTCATCCACCATCATTCTTCCCGTCATCTAGTCTCCCCATCCATCTCCCTCGCCTCTCCCTTACCTGTCTCCGGGTTTTCGGTAACTTTCTAACCACGGCACATTGAAGTTTTAAACACTCTTCGTTCGTTACCTGCATGCGCCTCATGGTGAAGTAACTCTCTCCCCATGTTGGTGTAGGTCTTTATCTTTATTGTTGCCCTTGTGCGGGTCTCTGAAGATCTGATGTGTCACATCTACTACTTCTACATACTGCCCCATTGCGGGTTTTGTCGGATCTGTTGATCAGGTTCTCTGTTGCCCATGTGTTGGGTTCATGCTTATTCTATTGCCTGCGGACTGCTACTACGACTTGCCCCCCCCCCGGCATCCTGTTGCTCCTACTTGTTTCTGCTCCTGACATATTCGACTGTTGGCGACCGTCGATCCACTTAGGACACTTGGTGTCACCACTGTCAAGTTGGATGGCTCCAACTTTCACACATGGTCTGCGGCCTTCGAGCTGTATGTCAAAGCTCAAGGACGCTATTCGCATCTTGTCTCTGTAGGGACGGCTATACCTACTGAAGGTGCGGATGCTAAAACCAAACATGCATATGATTTGTGGTCGAAGGACGACTAGTGTCATGACTTGGCTCGTCAACAGCTCTGAACCTAAAATTAGCCAGTCTCTTATCCGCCTAAAGACTGCTAAAGCAATGTGGGACCAACTCTCGCATGTCTACTCACATCAGCAAAATCAAAGGGTGTTTGAAATCTTCAAACAACTGGCCAAGAAGGAGTACTCCACGACCGACTATGTGGAAGATTATTATAATCAGTGTTCTCCTCTGCGGGATGAGTTTGAGGTGTATCACCCTCTCTCCACTGATATTATCGAGATACAAAGGCAGCGCAATGAATTGCAACTGGTGCAATTTCTTGCTAGATTACCCCACTCCTCTAGGATTGTTGATTCGATATTATCCGGTGATGCTCTACCTACTCTACCTATTCAGAGGCTGCTCTCGCTGCTCGCTTTGGTGATTCCTTTCGTGGTTGTGGCCATGGCCGCATTCATGGAGGTGGTTGTTCTACTCTTGGGCATGGTCGACATTCCACTTTCTCTAGTCCCGACTCTACCGAGTCACGTTACTGTGACTTCTATAAAAGGACCAATCATATTGAGGACCGCTACTGGATAAAACATGGAAAGCCTAAATGGGTAAATCAGGTCACTACTGATCAGCCTGATTTTGCACCATCATCTTCTTCTCAGCCTATTGTTGATTAGCTCCATTTTGAGATCGAAAAGCTACTCCAGGCTCGTCCTGCTACTTCCACTTCTGATGTCTCTCCTGATGAAGGTCCTGCCCTTCTTGCATCTTCTGCACCTTCTGGTAAAAACACATGGGTGATTGATTCTGGTGCCACCTCTCATATCTCGGGAAAAGCTTCCATGTTTTCTAATCTTCGTAAAACGTCTTCTATTTTACCTGTTACCTTGGCCGATGTTTCTCAATCGTCAGTTGCTGGAATTGGAAATATCTACACTACTAGCAATTTGCTATTGCATTCAATACTTTATGTTCCAAAGTTCCAATTAAATTTATTATTTGTTAGTAGAACTGTCAAGAGCCTCCGCTGCTCTATCACTTTTGACCCAGATGGTGTTGTGTTTCAAGATCTGCCCACGAGGATGAGGAATGGTTTGGGTCATGAGGGACCAGATGGGCTCTATTACCTGGATTTGCCGAAGCTGACTGCTCTACTGACTGCTTCTGTTACTAGACCTCAATGGCATTACAGATTCGGCCATCCATCCGCTGCAAAGTTGAGGCCTTTAATTCCTGCCATTTTTTATTCTTCTTTTCACTATGAAACTTGTACTTTGGGCAAACAAAATCGTGCTACATTCTCTCAAAAAAAATTGGATTGGCTCAAAAGCACCTTTTGATATTATACATGACGTTCGGGGACCGTGCTCTGTTATTAGTACTTCTGGCTTTTGTTATTTTCTGAGCTTTATTGATGATTTCTCACGAACCACATTTTATTTCTTTTAAAAGATCGTTCTCACATGCTTGACACTATCATGACCATGGTTATCAGGACCGAACCGGACCGGCCGGTTGAACCGGTTAAACCGGGAACCGGTCACCCTACCGGGTCGGTTTCCTCTAAAAGCCGGAAATGACGTCTGACCGGCATCAAACCGGTTGAACCGGTGAACTGGTCCGATTTTTTCCCAACCGGCCGGTTCTCTCATTTAGCAAGGAAATGTATTGTTGCTGCTATTTTATTTTATTTAACATTGAATACTATATAAATTCTGGTGTATAAATGTCCATGAATAGTATAATATTGTTATTTGATCTTTTTTATCAAGTTATTGTGAGGAATTATGCTATTATTCATGTTTCATAACTTTTGTAGGGATAATTTCCATGAGTATCAAAGACATTTATATATTATTAAACTACTAGTGACGTCATGCTGACGTCATCGGTTGAACCGGTCAGACCACTGGTTGAACCAATGAACCGGGAACCAGAGGCCTCACCGGTTCACTGACCGGTTCGAGTCTGACAACCCTGATCATGACATTTTTTGCTGAAATCCGTACCTACTTTGATAAGCCTATCAAGATTCTTTAGACTCACGATGCTTTAGAGTTTATGCAAACATTTGTCAGCCAGTTTTATAGAAAAATGGGTACTATTCATCAACCCTCTTGTTCATATACTCCTCAACAAAATGGGGTTGTCGAATGCAAAAATCGACATCTCTTGGAAGTTGCTCGTACTCTTCTTTTTCAATATCATGCTCCCCAAACTTTTTGGCCTGAAGTTGTCTCAATTGCTGCTACCTGATTAATGGCATGCCCTCATCGGTTCTTGGCAACCAAATACCTTTTCAAATTTTGTATCATGATGCTCCTGTTTTTCATGTATCTCCTCGAATTTGTGGAAGCACATGCTTTGTCAAAAACCTTCGGCCCAGTTTAACAAAACTTGACCCTTGCTCTACCAAATGTGCGTTCTTGGGTTATTATCGGACTCAGAAAGGTTACAAATGCTATGATCCTGCTGCAAAGAAATGGTATGTTATGGTTGACATGGTATTCTTTGAGGAGTCTCCTTACTTTTCTCCAGCAGGTTCAACACTGACATTTGATTTGCTTGATATACCTTTACCTATGATGGTCGACACTAACCAATTGGGATGATCCCAATTTGCTAGATCCCAATACCAATTGGGATGATGAATCTTCACCTGCATACTCTAATAACCATCAATATCGTCAATGGTTGGTAAGCTTATCTATCTCACTGTAACAAGAGTTGATATTACTACTGCATTTGGACTTGTCAGTAGGTATCTGGACAAACCACGACAATGTCATTGGGATGTTGTTTGTCACATTCTTAAATATCTGAAATCTTCTTTAGAAAAAGGTTAACTAGGTCGCAGTCATGGGCACTGCAAACCAACTGGGTACTCTAACTTTGATTATGCCCATAGTCGTTGTGACAGGAAATCTACTTCTGGTTATTGTTCCTTTATTGGAGGAAATCTTGTCACATGGCGTAGTAAAAAGCAGACCGTGGTTGCCCAATCGAGTGTTGAAGCTGAATATAGGGCAATGGCCATACCGCTTGTAAATTGATGTGGGTTGAAGGACTCCTCAAGGAGTTTGAGATTTTGGACTCTGATCCTATTCATATGCACTGTGATAATAAAGTTGCCACAAAGCACGTTGAAGTGGATTGCCACTTTGTACGCGGAGCTGTTCTCTCTGGCCGCATGTGCACTCCTTATCTCAGGACAGAGGATCAAATTGATGATATCTTCACCAAGATACTTCCCAAGACGTGCTTTGCTACACTGGTGGACAAGCTGGGCATGTTTGACATCTATGTTCCAGCTTGAGGGGGAGTATTAGTATATACACTTTATGTGTTATCTTGTGTTGAGTGATTTGTTATGCTTTATCTTGTGTTGTGTGTTTTGTTACGTGTTTTAGACTTGTCTTGTCTTTAGTTTTTCTTTTATCCCATATTGCCTAGTTATGTATCTCCCTCACTCTCTTATCCTATAAAGGAGAGTGCATTGTAATTGTTTCAAAACATCAAATAAATGTTTTTCCCATTTTATAAAAAGTATCACACATGACTACCAGGATTTCAAAAGTGTGTATCCAAACCATGCCTAAAGGGGTTCAAACTACCTTATGACCCTGTGAGACACTGACGAGCTCCATACAATGAGCTCTGCCTCTACAATTATAGAAATGAAGGGAGTGTGTATGACATTTATAAGATATTCTTTCATTCTTCCCTCATATTCTCTTCCATGTAAACATACCAAATGATCTGTATGCAAATTGTACAAAAAAAGGAAATAAATGTTATAGACAGTAGCATTAAGTGGAAGCAGGAAGTGAACATCTTCACCTAACTACAATATGTAAATGGAAGCACCTACTAAAGTTGGAACATCATCATCCAATTTAATAGGATCTAAAGTTTTAAAAGCACAAAGCAGGAAGTGAATGGTGGGCCCTCCCTGAGAGCTTCAGCATCAAGTAATCACTTTTTGAAGAAGTGGTAAGTGATTGATAGGTGACAACCTTTTCAGTAGCCCATATATTAATTTGTCATCTGAGAGTAATAGAGTTAATTACCCACACTAGCAATCAAATGATTTTGTTTCAAGCTGTTTAGCCCTGGTTTAGTTTCTTTGGTCCTGCTGATGTATCACTGCGGTAGGAAATTACTTTTAAGGAGTGTTACTAAGTTTTCAACTCACCCAGAAAAACAAAAAAGCCGATTGTTGAACAGGACAGTTCCGTCTCCAGTATTGTTGTCTTTTGGTATGTGATAAGAAGCTAAAGATGGATTAGCAAACCATTGAATTGCAGCATCCAAAGTCCTGTAGCCAGATGTAGAAAGGATGAATCTGCATCCTACATTCTCTAAGACGGCTTTTAGCACCAAAAGAAAAGCCCGGGGATTCGGAATGAACCCCATGCTACATTTACAGCCACAGAGAGTATATCATTATCAACCATCACAGCAACAAAACTCATCGTATGTAAAATGTCAAATGTGAAACATCACAAACCTCCCAATTGAACTCAATCCAACAAAAATCAGCAAAGAATTAGACTGTTTCAGGAAATTTTGCAGATCCGCATGAGATGCACAAAGATTGCCACTTCCTCCTGAATGCCTGGATGAACATTCAGATATAACTTCTGCACATTTACTACAAGAAAATTGCCATTCCATTGGAGGAAACCAAAAGCCACACACATGTAAATTTGTAGGCCAATATCCTGCAATACATTAACCCATTTTAAGTCAGTTCTAGGTGGTAACATGTTTGAACAACAACAAAAACATGAATCGGACAATACATTGTAAAACATGTCGCTTGTAATAAAAGAAAGATACTACATATCAAACATCAAAAACAGATGAAACGAATTATGGGAGGATTCATAATTATGAGAAAAAATTAGAGGGAAAAATATTGCATCCGTAGGAATACATCAAACTTTAACTACACAACTACCACGAAAATGCAGTCACCAAATGTATAGCCATTACGAATCCTTTGACAATGTGCACTAGCAAAAATTATTATAGATGTGATTTACATGTTCAAGAGGTTATAATGGATAAAGTCCGCAATGCCATAGAAAATTGAACTAATCCCCCTTTAAGCCAGGTCTTGGTGGAAGATGTCATGGAAGTTCTCCCAAGGATATTCTCATTACTGGTTTTTTACCTCAAGTCAGTCATGACTTGAGCATGGTATATTACATTGAGTTTTCTTCACTACATGGACGTCCATGCAAAACCCAAGGAATTTCAAAGAAAATAAGACCATGAAAAAATTGTCCCAAGAAGATATTGAGACTGAAGACCTTTGATGGAAACTGTCACAATTTCCTATTAACATATTTGTTATTTTAATGCTTTAGCATATTTGTTAATACAAAAATTTAACAAACAAGTTAATAGTTCTTATTTTCGCCAATGATATGGTCATATTTTCTACAAGCACTGCCCATGTGCTTGATTCCATGAGCAACACTTTCACGGCTTACGAAGGTGCCTCAAGGCCACAAGTGAACAAACTTAAATCAGGATTTCTCAGCCACAACGCTACTCTAAAGCCATGGGACGCATTCATGGGAGGTTGTGGAGGACATTGCTATGATCGGTCATTTGGAACCCAAGGAATTCAATACCCTGGCCCATGACATAGATCATTGGGGCAGCTCACCAAGTGACATCAGGGTCTTCCATGACCACTTAGCGCTGCCAAGGAGATCGAGGGGGTTGCTTCAGCTCGACAGAATGGGCTACCCTTCTGTTAGGCTTTTTTGAGGTGATTCTTAGGTAGTTCCCTTGACAGATTCCGCTTTGGGTTTTTTTTGCGATTTTTACTTGTACATGTTGTAGATGATAGATTATTAGAGTAGGCTCATAGTTCAAACATTGGTACCTAATGGTTGAAGGGGTGTCTTCTTTCTGTTTGATGTGTTCCCCCACTTCTGCCTAATGTTGGGGTGTTGGCCAGTTGGAGGACAAGATGAATGCATTCCTCCCACTTCGTTAAAAAATTTAATAGTTCTTTAGTTGTCGCCCGCAAACATTCTATATTAGCAGGAAATACAAAAAGCATTCACATTGAATGTGTAGTGCCAGAATAATAACATTTTTTGAAAAAGAAGATATTGAAAGTAAAATAAGTCAAATATATGAAAAGCTTAAAAATGTGATAGTTCACCATCAAGTTCTACACTCAAAATCTATAAGTCCACTCAATTTTCAACGCAAAGTTATTAGTGTCTTATTTATTGAAAAAATGCATGAATGGTACTAATCAACCAAATTTGCATCGATCAACACAAATTCAAGTTATTTAAAAATGACTATCTATAGGAAAACATGTCAGAATATCATAAATGCTTATTTCTGAAAAGATTAGATTTGGGATGTGGTGAGATGGGAGAGCTTCACATCGGCCTATCGACACCATATCTTCCATAGAGGTGTTCGACCTGGTATGGGGACTAAATTCATCAGTTTTAGCTTAAAACAAGTTTTCTTTCAAAATTGTGGAGCAGCAATTGTTCACCGACATCGAAAATGCTTCAACTATTTTAGTCAATGTCAGCGTACTTCCTTGACGTTGTTAGATTCCTACTTGAATTGGGCCAACTTTGACATAATTTAGGGCACCAATGGGTCAACATTGTCGATAACTTGTGCCTTAATTCCCGAGCCATGTAAGAGCCTATTCCTCTCCCTTCTGAATTCAGAACTATTGGTTGTCTTTGGACATTCTATGTGAACTATCTTTCTGGTGGATTTGTGGAGAAACTGAAGAATCACACTAAAGGATACATTCAAGAATCTAGAGTTGATTATTTTACTTCTCTCTAGTGTTTAGACTCAACGCGTGTGCATTTTGATAAATGTCATGAATTGTGGATGACCCTTGCATTAGTTAGATGCAAAAAATGCTTTTTCTATGGGGACATAAGGGAGAAAGTCGATATGGAGTACCCTCCGAGGTATGTTGCTCAAGAGGAGTGTTTAGGCAAGAACTGCAGACTAAAGGAGATGGTTTGTGAACTTAGACAAAGTCTTGAACACAAAATCAATAAACTTCCTCAAGTCCTCTTCACTTTTGAATTGTTATCAAGATGAATAAGTGTCAGAAGCGACAATTGTACTTGAAATATACACCATCATAACTCCTATTACAGTTGAAGATCAACCTAGAGATTTTTGTAACACTAATATTTCGGCTCCATCTTCTGACTTAAACTTACCAATTGTTGGGGTCAGTTACATGGATCCTTCTTTTCTAAGAATCTTGGTTATGGATCATATTTGGATCAAGATGTATAGATTCATCTGGCCTTTCTAACTTGATAAATCTATTTTGGAGGAAACGGTGACCATGTTTACCCTAACTGTGATATTGCCAGTTATCGTGCTCAAACCACCTCAGTCATACATTCTCCTGCTTTACCACCACTCTATCTTCTTTTGTTATTCTAAGAAAAAGCATATGAGGCTCTACACATCCTAGGTGGCACAAGGTAATAAAGGATGAAATTGCCACTTTTACCTATTCTCATACATGTGACCTTGTTGATCCACCTTCCAACAGTGGTAGTAAACGTCGTCGACATGGGGCGAAATTTCGCCCATTTTGTCAATGTCGACAGTTGGCAATGTCAAATCCACATAAACATCTTCACTCCACAATATCCTCAATGTTTCGTCCAAGTTGTCGCATTTCCCCAATGTCGACGAAGTTGGCCCAGGTCCATTCAAAAATTCCCCAATTTCCTCGGTATCAATCGAAGTTGGCGACATTCTTCTGATGTTTTGTAGTATAGAGATATGTGTTTTCTTGAGCGTCATGTTCTTAGCATGTGCTCCACTTATTCTATTTCTTATGTTGTTTAGTCCCATATGGGTTGCATCTTAATCAGTCTCTTTTTCTGTTTTCTATATAAGAGACTACTATGTACACTGTTTTATTCATTCAATAAACAACAATTCTCCAGTTTACATGGTATCAAGAGCAGGCCTCCATTTTCTCCCACCCTAATTTCCCACCCATGACCTAACCCCCCCTCCCCCCCAGCCCCCCCCCCCCCCCGTCGGCGACAGTCTTCCCCTGCCCGCTCCTCTTCTCCTCGTCCTCTCCTCCTCTCTTCCTCTATCCCATCTACCCATCCATATCCTCTTCCACCATATTCTCCACCAAAAACAATTTCTACACTCCTACGTAAGGCCTGAACACTTTCTAATTTTTTACGTCTACGACTGGGCTTACGTCCGTTCTTGTTCGGGTGTCCGCTGGCCATCTAAGTTGGGAGTCTTCTTTGTCCGTGGGTATTTCTGCCTGCGCCTCATGGGGGAACGTTGAGTTTCTTCTCATGCAGGCGTAGGTTTCTATGCATATTCTGCCCGTTTTCGGGTTGTTCTGATCTGCTGCGTCAGATCCCTGCTGCCTCTGCCCGTTTCGGGTTCTTCTGCTCTGCCCATTAAGGGTCTCTACTGCTATCTCTACGGCGTTGAAGTCTACTGCTGCTATGGCCTACTCTGAGCCCCCCAGATCTCTGTGTGTCACTACGGTGAAACTCGACGGCGGCTCCAACTACCATCTATGGTCAGCATCGTTTGTTCTCTATGTCAAGGCACAGGGTCGATATCACCATCTTACGGCCAATCCTCCTGATGCTCCTACGGCGGATTCTGATGACAAGACTACACAAAGCTACATCCAGTGGTCCAAGGATGATTCGGGCGTCATATCTTGGATCATCAACAGCTCTGAGCCTCGGATCAGTCAGTCTCTTCTCTGCCATCATGATGCCAAAGCGATGTGGGATCATTTGGCACATGTGTACTCACATCAGGAGAATCCAAAGCGGGTCTTCGAAATCTTCAAACAGCTCGCCAAGAAGGAGTTCTCCACTGACATGTCTATTGACGATTTCTATAATCAATGCTCCGCTTTTTGGAATGAATATGAACTGTATCACCCTCTGACTGCTGATATCAAGATTGCCCAGAAGCAAAGAAATGAGCTTCAACTTGTGCATTTTCTGGCTGCCCTTCCTGCCTCCTTCTCGGGGGTTGTTGATCAAATTCTGTCAAGCGATCCACTACCTACAGTTCGCGATGTCCTCAAACGAGTTCAGAGACTGCCTTCTCTGACTCCCACACCTGCTCCTGAGCATCCTGCACTAGTTGCACGCTCTACTGACTCTAGTCGTGGCTGTGGCCGTGGTCGCGGTCGCGGTGGACGACCTCCTCCTTCTGGCGGTCGAGGATCTTCTACACCAGGTCGGGGTACTTCTCAAGGCCCACGTCACTGCAACTGGTGTGGTCGCGACAATCACACGGAGGACCGATGCTGGATCAAGCACGGTAAACCTGCTTGGGCTAACCAAACCGCTGATGATGTTGCCGTTGCTGACTCTCCTGCTGAAATATCACCTGCACCAACCAACACTGACTGGCTACGCTCAGAGTTTGAGAAAATGTTTCAAGAGTGCCTTGCACAGCTACCCTCTACATCAGGCTCATCTGCCATGCTCACCTCATCATCTTCTGGTAACAAACAGTGGTGCATCGACTCAGGTGCTTCCACTCATATGACTGGTGCTCTTCATTTATTTTCAAAACTTAGTACAACAACTCCGATATCATCTGTCACTGTTGCAAATGGATCTAAAACTGTTGTTTACGGCACCGACACAGTTCCCCTTTCACGAAAGCTGCATCTAAATTCAGTTTTATACATTCCGAAATTTCCTGTTAATTTGCTTTCAGTCAGCAAAATGATTAAACAACTAAACCGCTCTGTCAAATTTGATCCCTCTGGTTGTATTGTGAAGGATATCCGCACGAAGACGAGGATTGGTTCAGGACGTAAAGGACCTGATGGGTTGTATTACCTGGATGGACCACCGGCTCCTAAGGCGATGATCTCTACCTCTGTGACAGGTCTACAGTTGCATGTTCGGCTTGGACATCCATCTGCGGCAAAATTGAAGCATCTTTTTCCGCACTTATCAGGCGATAGTTTTTCCTGTGAAACATGTGTTATGGGCAAACATTCTAGATCTGTTTTTCCTGCTAAAAGAGTTATTTCTTCTAAAGAAATTTTTGAATTAGTACATGCGGATATTTGGGGACCATGTTCTGTGCCCAGTCATTCTGGTGTGAAATACTTTCTGACTTTCATTGATGACTATTCTCGTACCACTTGGCTATTTCTTCTCAAAGGTCAAAATATTGTGTTAGATTGCATTCGCACTTTCTTTGCTGAAATTAAAACAGAATTTGGTCGATCTATTAAAACCCTTCGCACAGACAATGCTCTTGAATTTATGCAACAAGTTGTTACTTCTTTTTGTATGTCCCAAGGAACTATCCACCAGACTACTTGCCCATACACCCCACAACAAAATGGCATAGAGGAACGGAAGAACCGACACCTTCTTGAGGTTGCTCGCACCCTCCTCATTCATTATAAAGTACCTCATTGTTTTTGGCCTGATGTTGTTTCCACCGCAAGCTACCTTATCAATCGCATGCCATCTTCTGTTTTGAAAAATCAGGTTCCGTACGTCCTTTTATTTCCTGATAAACCTCTGTTCTCTGTGCCGCCTCGTATCTATGGGTGTACATGTTTTGTTAAAAATCTTCGCCCTGGTCTCACCAAGTTAGATGCTCGTTCTGTGAAATGTGTGTTTTTAGGGTACTCTCGCACTCAGAAAGGCTACCGATGTTTTGATCCCGTTACGAAACATTGGTATCTTAGTGCGGATGTGATATTCTTTGAACATATGCCTTATTACTCTGCTACAGGGGAACACTTGACTGCCGATATTTTGGCTACCACTCCACTACCAATGGTAGAAGATCTGCCTCCTGCTACTATGCCTCAGGAACGACCTCTACAAGTATACAAGCGAAGACCGAAGCCCGTCACTGCCCCGGCCGAACCAACTCCTCCGTCTGCGGATGATCCACCACCGGCTGAGGTACTTTCTGACTTGGATATTCCTATTAGTTTACGGAAGGGTGTTCGTTCTTGTACTCAGCATCCTATTAGTCGCTTCTGCTCATCTGCCAATCTCAGTGATAGCTTTGCCTATTTTACATCTGCTTTATCTGTTGTGACTATTCCTAAAACCGCCAAGGAGGCGCTTTGTCATCCTGCCTGGAAACATGCTATGGAACAGGAAATGCAAGCTCTGAATGACCAACATACCTGGGATCTGGTTGACCGACCATCTTTCTGCCATTCTGTGGGTTGTCGCTGGATCTTCACCATTAAATATCAGCCAGATGGTACCATTGAACGTCTGAAAGCTCGTCTCGTGGCCAAAGGATATACCCAGACCTACGGAGTTGATTATTTTGAAACTTTTTCTCCAGTAGCTCGTCTCAATTCTGTTCGCATTCTGATATCTGTTGCAGTAAATAAAGACTGGCCTCTTTTCCAACTTGATGTGAAAAATGCTTTTTTATATGGCGATCTACAGGAGGATGATGGAGCAACCCCCCGGATTTGTTGCTCAGGGGGAGTCTGCTTCAAAAATCTGTAAACTTCGCAAGGCGATATATGGCTTAAAACAAAGCCCACGAGCATGGTTTGACAAACTCAGTAAAATCTTACTTTCTTTTGGTTTTCGACGGACGCAGGCTGATCACTCTGTTTTTATACGAAAAACTACAGCAGGGCTTGTTATTCTCATTGTGTACGTTGATGACATTATCTTATCTGGCAGCGATAATGCAGGGATTCAAGCAACCAAAAACTATCTAGCACAACATTTTATCACTAAGGATCTTGGTAAATTACGATACTTTCTGGGAATTGAGGTTGCTAGATCTTCTGCAGGATTGTGCCTATCACAGCGGAAATATGTTCTGGATTTGTTGCAAGAGACATGCATGTTAGGCTGCAAGCCAGCCAACACACCCCTGGATCCCAATATGGATTGGGACAGTGAATCTTCTCCTCCATATGCTGACCGACACCAGTTCAGGAGACTAGTAGGCAAACTTATCTACATGACTATCACTAGAGCTGATTTAGTTGCTGCTGTTGGGTTTGTTAGTCGGTATCTTGATAAACCACGACAATGTCACTGGGATGCTGTAACACCCCTCCCTAGGGTTTCTTACGTAACCAGCGGAAGCACAGCCTAATCCCCAACATTATCCATAATGTGGGGTACTTGGCATATCGGGGAGGGATTGTCACATGCATGATCTCATATCAAGAAATAAACAACACTTGGCATTCATAGAAACATCGATTCATACATAAAGTTCTTCTTGGAAAGATAACTACGTCATGATACTAAAGCTATGCTAACATAAACTGGATAATATCTAAATGACAGGATCTCCATAGATGGACGTCCCACCAGGCAACAACTCCTTGGATCTTTGGGTCCTTGGTATTCTCAAGATGATTCTTTCTCCTTAGCTCCAACTCCTGCGGACATCTCGTCCCCAGCCATGCAAAGGAAAAACAAACATCGTAAGTAAGCGGCATTGGCATATTATAAGACATAAAAATAACATATAAATTGATTTGACATAAACATGAACATGCATTAACATTAATAGTTTCTTGACGTCTTTTACATAAAGAAATTGACTAGAAGAATATGCTCCTCTCTTAATGCCCCATAAGGAGCCCATAATGCTCGGAAAGCCCATAATTGCTCGGAAAGCCCATAATGCTCGGAAAGCCCATAACAAGGTGCATATAAATCTAAATCAATTTCTATTATTCATGATCTTTCTTAAACTTAGCTTATCTTCTTAATATCCTAAACTTGATCTTAATTGGGATTTCTCCCTCTTAAACATGATTGGGATTTCTCCCCATGACCATAATGGGATTTCTCCCTCTTAAGCATGAATGGGAAACTTATTCCCTCTTAATCTTGATTTCTTGTTCCTTAACCATAATTCATAGCATAAATGTGGTTTCTATACTTAGACTTATATTATAGCAAACAATCATTCAATAATCATGTACTTGAAGGAAAACATGCATTTATCAAGACCTTAACATAAAATGCTTAACAATATTCATAAACATTCAATCAACCAAAGGTTATCTATGCCAAGGGCATGGCCCGCTTACCTTGAACTAAATCACCTAAGTCAAACCTAGTTTGACTGATTGGATCCCCTTAAACACCTGAAATTAGATTAGAACATTATATGTACATGAATTCATAGCCTCAAAAACCCTAATTCGTTCATATAAGAATTGAGATGTGAAAACAGAGAAATCAGGTGATAAAAACTATAAAATCGGATTCCTCATCAAAAATCCTTTCCAAAACATATTTTTGCGAAATTTTCCGATAACCAGGCGATTTACTATGAATTTCACAAAAACAGACCAATAATAAATCTAGATAAATCCACATCTGCTTATTGGGCCTGAGTCCTGAGTTGGACCAATCAGATTTGGCCAACTCAGCGACGAGGCTTGCCACCGAGGGCTTGCGATCAAAGCAAAGGGGACTGGTGAAATCTCGAAAATACCCCTGCGGTTGAAAACGTCAAAATAAAAAGGGACAGGGCACAAAGGTCATTTCTTGACCTGGATCGCTCCTCACCTTCACCACGCGAGCCATGGCTCGAGCTTGGCTCCAGGAGCAAGAAGTTGAGGTTGATCCAGGTTGAGGATCCGAGTTCCTATCAAGGAATCGAGACTGCTAGTGAGTTCGTCAACCCATGGCAGATGCACCGAGCCGAGCCACTAGCTCAGGCGTGGACTGGAGCTCGAGTAGCTCCTTGGCCATGGCGGCACAGAAAAAGTCACAAACTGGCGCCAAGAAAGCACCACGATGAGGGCATGAAATCGAGATATAACGATCGGTGACGGTAAAGTGGACATCACGAAAACTGAAGCGCGACAAACGCGATGAGGAAGTGTCTTGAATCTCGACGGAAAGCCAGAACCAGCGTGAAGCAGGGGAAGAGGTCGGGTACTGGAATCCACCACAAACTTGGTGAAAATCATTCGTTCAGGGACGGAAAACAATCGTCGTGATCCCACGAAGGTCGGGACATGCTTCCCTTGGCCGAAGGGGCCCTGGAGGTGCCATGGCGTCAACACGTCGGTGAGCACTCCTACAGGTCCTATAGGACACGGCAACTGGGAGCTCGACGGGTTAAAATGATGGCATCGAAATGAAGGACGGAGGTCAGGGAAACTCACTGCGCTCGTGATTGAGCCGAGGTGGCTGGAGGAGGCCGGGCGAACTCAAGGTCGCCGGAAACTAAAACCGAGTAGGTCACGGCATCCAGAGGCATGAGGGGTCAAATTAACAGAGGGGGGAGATGGCTCGGGGCCCAAAGGTCCTTTTGGAACCCTAAAACATGGGTTTGCGTCACTGTGGTGGCGGTTGTGAGCAATAGCGTGAGAGTCGCTAGAGCGCCACTTTGGGCGTTTCTTGTATAGGGCAAGGGAGAGGATGAGTGAGGGCTCGCTGTGTTCGGGGAAGTCTCGCGAAGACGTTGGCGAAGAAATGAAGCAAAACGGTCAAGAATCGAAGGAGAGGGAGATCGACGAAAGTTGCTCTGTGCAAACGGCTCCTGTTCGTGAAAGTAACGGAGGAAGAAGAGAAGTCGAGCACCGTTGGATCCTGATCCAACGGTTGCTGTCATGCGCGCCCACCATGGTAACGTGTGACAATCAAAAGAAGGGGAACCTTAGGGAAATAAATGACATCAATTAAATCTCGATTAATTCTTTAGAAAAACCATATACAAACCTCTTTCAAATTATTTGAAAGGTCAAACATGGTCATAATGGGTTCAAATTCGAACCATAGGTACATTAGGGCGTCTAGAATATTCCTGTGGGGTCAGATTTCGTTTTTGTGCACATTTAGGTTCATAATATAGCAAAATCATCATGTGTACTCAAATGGCTATAATTAATGTATATAAAGTCATTAATTTCTCAAATAAGAGTTACAAAACATGAAAACGTGTACTCACAATTATTTATTTTCAATTAACAAGATGAAGGCCATTAAGCATGAAATTAAACATGTAAATCACTAATTATCATATGAGAGAGAAAATTTGTCATAAAAGCATTTATCCTCATTTTTCTTAAACAAAAGGGCATAGATATACATGAAAACATTTTCTTTAAATAAAACAAGTATAATAGAGTAATTGGACATAATAAATAATTTTGCAAAACCAACATGGGAAAATTGCTTTTAAGTCCTGAACAATTATCTAATTAGGAAAAGAGCATGCAAGGAATAAACTAATTTGGAAATTTTGCATAATAAGATTGGGGTGCTACAGGTGCTATCTGTCACATTCTTCGATATCTCAAAAGTGCTCCTGGGAAAGGTCTATTATAAAAGAAACATGGCCATTGTGATCTATCTGGTTTTTCTGACTCTGATTATGCAGGAAGTAGATCTGATAGAAAATCCACATCTGGATATTGTACTTTTGTGGGGGGAAATCTGGTTACATGGCGCAGTAAAAAGCAAACGGTTGTTGCACGATCTAGTGCTGAGGCAGAATATAGAGCGATGGCTCATACTACTTGTGAGCTTCTATGGGTCCACAGTCTTCTAAAGGAATTTGACATCTCTCCGTCTAGCCCCATCCCTATGTTCTGTGACAATAAGACATCTATTTTTATTGCGAGCAACCCTACTTTTCATGAAAGAACCAAACATATTGAAGTCGACTGCCACTTTGTACGAGAAAAGGTTATGTCTGGCCAGATCCACACTCCGTATATCAGCACGAAGAAACAACTTGCAGATATCTTCACCAAGGTGCTACCCAAAAATCGCTTTCAGACGCTGATTGACAAGCTGGGCCTCTTCGACATCTACGCTCCAGCTTGAGGGGGAGTATAGAGATATGTGTTTTCTTAAGCGTCATGTGCTTAGCATGTGCTCCACTTATTCTATTTATTATGTTGTTTAGTCCCATATGGGTTGCATCTTAATCAGTCTCTTTTTCTGTTTGCTATATAAGAGACTACTATGTACACTGTTTTATTCATTCAATAAACAACAATTCTCCAGTTTACATGTAGCGTTTGCTGTGTGAGGAGGAAAAAGTGTTGGAGCTTGAGGTAAGATAATTTTGATGTTACTTTTTATTATCCTAGACTAATATTAATAGATCAACCCCCTCTCTACTACATCTACCATAGATTTACACTATTTTTATGTAGTTTGTTTATTATCATAAACTTTATATATGGAAGAACTTTGTAGTCCAGAGATGATTGTATGCAAGGAAGCATCGACACGTTTCTAGACACGGACACAGATACGAATACGGACACGGGACACGGCAATTTTCTAAAACATAGGACACGGACACGGCATTGGATGAGGGGATTTTTTTATATATACATATATGTAGGTATACTGAATAAATTAAAATTCTTTAAAAAAAGGGAAAGGAAATATATATATATGTACAAAAGTATAATATCGTATGAATATCAAAGTATGTGTTTGTGAGTGTAATGGAACAGTATGAAGTAAAAAATGAAACACCATGCTTTTTGCCTTTTTCCAGAGTATATACATGAGTTCTCATTGCTCAACTAACCAATTCATTAGGCTTTGATAGGTTTCATGATATATAATTCAGCTTAGATTTTACATTTTGATTCTTTTAAACAGATCTATTTGCATCTTCAATCAGATCTCAGCTTAAAGTTACATTTCCCCAATCACAAGACAAACAATGACTAGCATAGGAAAAAAACAGTGGCTGTATATTCAGAATCTGCACTCTAAAAAAGGAAATTGCAGCAGCTGCTTTTTTTTTTTAAATTGCAGCAGCTGCTGCTGCACTAACGTGTCCAGGGAGTGTCCGGGCTGCAAAAAATGACCACAATGGTCAGGACACGTCTTGGCTGTGTCCAAAACGTTTTGGGTCGTGTCCGAGAAGTGTATGTGTCCAAAATGTGTCCGACACGGACACGGGGGCTTCCTAGACTGTATGTAATTGTGTATTTTTATACACATGTAAACTTATATGGATAGCCATATGTAAACATATTTTGTGTTTTTAGCTTAGCTTTGATGAAATATATCTATTTACATCACAATATGACTATTTTTAGCTTAATTTTTGTCGAAGTTTGGTTGTAAATTCCTCGAAGTTTCCTCGACATTTCCACAAACTTCCATGTCCACACCTGTCGAAGTTGACTCGAAGTCAAAGCCATGTTCCATGCTTCCAAATATCACCTTGTTGATTGTTATTGGGTCTTAGCAGTTAAATATTTTGGCTCCATCTTCTGGCTTGGACTTACCAATTGAGTTTATACAAACAACCTCACTCCTTCACAAGGCATCGCATTACTCATTGTGTATCCACTACCTATTCGAGTAATCACTAATCATATGCTTAAATTTATTATCGTGTTATTATTGTCTCTTCAATTGCCTTTTCTCATCATCATCATTATCATCATCATCATCATCTAAGCCTCGATCACAACCAATGTTGGGGTCGGCTACAGGCTTACTTTTAATAACCGAACCGGTGAGCGAACCTGTGAGGCCTTTGGTTCTTGGTACAGTGCTTCAACCAGTGATATCATTATGACGTCATAAATAATGTGAATAACATAAACATTTATGAAAATTTTAGAATAAATAAAATGAAACATGAATAATAACATGCTTGCTCAAAATAATGTAATTGACAACTTGACTGATTAGGTTGAAACTAGCAGGGTAATACAATCAGCAGGAAACAGACAATTTCGTAGTCATAGATGAGAATTTGATATTGAAATAGACAATGTGTACCAGGTAGGCAGTATTAGTGTGTCACACAATTTGGCTGCGACACAAATTTTGCAGCAAGTAGCATCATACAATTTGGCACAACAAATTGGTAGGCAATAGCACACCAATTCCACTTTTACACCAAAGTGAAGCTAGCAATATAGCGAATAAATGAGAAATGATTAGAAGATAAGAAACAAGTTGTAAGTGATTAATTAAGAAAAAAAGGAATTAAGAGAAAGATTGAAGGATACATCGATGGTAAGAGCTGAATTAAGAGAAAAAGAGTATGTCAACAACAACTGAGAAAAGAAGAGGCGTAGTAGAAGGAAGGAGTAGAGAAAAAAGAAGGAAAAAGGAGAGTGAACAGGAAGAAAATGAAGGATATAAAGAAAGAGGAGGAGAAAAAGAGAAGAAAAAGAAATGGTAGTTGTATAGGAAACCTGCCATATGGTATAGAAAGAGGGCAAAGAGCAAAACAAGAAGAATAGAGCAATACCCCATATGGTATAGAAAGAGCACGAAGAGAAGGAAGAGAAGAAATGCATGAAGAGGAAGAGAGGAAATGTAACACCTTGGAAAATAGGAAAAAGGGGATGGGTACATGAAGAGAAGGAAGAGAAAAAGAGGACAAGCAAGGTGTACAGGAAGTGAGTATAAAGAGGAGCAATACTCTCTATCGGCGGAAAAAGGGTAACAAGAGGAGGAAAAGCGCCTTGGAGGAAGAAGAGAAAAATTAAGGGAGTAATAGGGGCGGGAAGAAGGAGAAGACCTAGAAATAGAAGAGGAGAGGAAATGCACCTTGGCAGTTGTGTCGGCGGCACTAGCAAGTTGGGAAGATCCAAGCGCGGCAATCAACAGTGGCAAAGGTTTAGGCTCCAAGAAGCAGCGGCCAATGGCGAAGCTCCAAGTAGTGGTGTCTGATGACAAAGCTCCGACAACACAAGCTGAAGGAGCAACAGTGACAATCTCCTCCATTAGGGCGAGTCAGGTATTGCGGAACTGGGACAGAGGGGTCAAGGGTGTAGGGGATTTGAGGTTTTTTTTATGGGGGTCACTTGGAGGCATCAGAAGCATACTGGTCAGTTGTGTAAAAACCGGACGGTTCACCGGTTTAATTGACTGATTGACCGATTATTGGCATGTGTTGGCTGAATTGCGGGTCTAGAAGCCACCTGCGTCGGGACAGACATTAGTTCTCGATTCAACCGATTAAACGCGATCGGTTCGGTCCGGTTCTAATAACCCTGGCTACAGGGATCCTTATTTTCCAGGCATCTTTCTTATGGGTCATATTCAGATCAAGATGTATAGATTCATCTGCCTTTTGTAACTTAGATAGATCTATTCTGGAGCAAAACGGAAATCATGTATGCACTCACTATGATATTGCCAAGTATTGTACTCTGGCCCCCTCAGTCCTCCCTTCTCTTGCTTTACCCATAGTTTTTGAGGCGGCCAGGCGGTCCCCTCCTCACCTGAAACGCCCAGGCCGCCCAGGCCGACTAGGTCGCCCAGGCGGCCGCCCAGGCGGTGGTTTTTTTACCCCCAGAAAGTGTATACATATATAAATGTATACCTATATATATATTATTTATATACTATGTTATGTATATAACTATACATATATGTATGTAAAACTTATCCAGCCTTCGTATATTTACTAAAATGACAACAAAACAGTAAATATTTGAGAATTGAGACATTATATACCTCAAACTGATCGCTGCAAGCCTGCAACAGTGAATTGAAATATAAGAAAAAAATACATAACACACAATTCATTGCTGAAAATGAATATAAAAGTTGCAAAACATTCCAATATTCCATACTCCATAGTTCCAAGCAAGTTTAATTAACCTATGTAATACTAAATAAATGAAAATGTCTCTTGTCTGAAAAATCTAAACAAATATAAAACTGATTTTAAAACTCAAACGGATCTTCATCATTGTCTTCTGCATCCTCTCCATCACCAACTTCATCATCATCTAGTCATGCATCATCATCTATTTCTTCATCCTCTTCCTGAGTATCATCATCACTAAGTTCCATTGGAGCTCTGTTGGTTGATCTTCTTGGCCTGCTAGGCCCAGCTTGATATTCAGTAGCACCCATTGCATCATCTACTTGGCTCAATCTAACACCTTCAACAACAATGGGATCTTCTGGCACACCTGTCATCCATTCACTACTCCAGTTTAATTCATCTAGAGCTATAGGGTCGTAGCTCTTCTCTAGGTTCTGAATCCGTCTACTCTTGAACCTTTCATGAAGTTGTCTGTTATACTGAATATAGACAAGTTTGTCCATTCTCTTAACCTCTAGCCTGTTCCTCCTCTTTGTGTGAATCTACATAATAAAAGAACTATTTAGTAATTTTAAGTGTCATATATCAAGTGCAAATTCGTAATGTCTTAGTTCCTCTTACAAAGTCAAATGTACTCCATGCCCTCTCCGCAGCAGAAGAGGTACAACACAAGCCAAGGATACGCTTAGCAATCTTTTGAAGTTCTGGTGTTTGCCCCCCATATGAATCCCACCAAGCAACTATAATAAAATACAATCTAATCAGTAACAAACTAAAGCTCAAGTAAACAAGTATTATTTTATAAATAATAAAGTACATAACTTACGTGGTGTTTTCACTGTCCTATGGCGAATGGCAATGTCTTTGCCGAACATCCCACGACTCTCCTTGTACCAATCCAGCTCATTAGACACTTTGTCTTGTTGTGGGGTGCCATCAACCATCTTCTCAAGACAGTCAACAAAGTCAGAATCGTAACTCCCGAGGTTTGGGTCCTGTTGAAGTCTAGCTTCATAGTACAAAGATGGATTTAACAAGAACCCTGCACCGTATAGGGGGCGGCTCATCTGAAATGCCCATCTCTTCTCCACTATGTTAATGATAGGCTTGTACTCTCTTTCTCTATTGGCAAAATTCAGCAGGATTTCTTCTTTTTCCTTCTCAATACTAGCTGCAATGTATCCCATAGGAGGCTTCTCATCAGCATCTACAAGCCTCAAAATCTGCATTAGTGGTTGAGAAGCCCTAAGTAAGTCTTGTACGCAGTTCCAAAATGGTCTGGAATGTACAATAGCAGAGACTTTTTTCCCTTGAGTGGTCTTCGCCCAACTGCTTTGCTCCCATGCAGTAGAATTGAACAAAGCAAACAATGTCTCTCTGTGGCCAAGCATGCTTTGAAGAGTCAAAAATGAAGTAGCAAAACGGGTTGTCCCAGGACGCATGATCTCTGTATTCCCTTTGCTTTTCTTGATAAACGCATCATGGAGGCGTGTATGCTGGTAAATGTAAGCAGTCACCTTCCTTGCCTTTGTGATTATTGGGGCAAACTTCTTCATCTTCCCTATGTCTTCAAGCATCAAATCTACACAGTGTGCAGCATAAGGGGTCCAAAACAAATGTTTGTGCTTATTCATCAACTTCTTGCCTGCACTCACATAATTAGTGGCATTGTCTGTAATGACTTGTACCACATTTTCAGCCCCAATTTTACATATTGCCTCATCAAGTACAGTAAACATGTATTCAGATGTATGAGTTGCAGAAGTAGCATCAATGGAGTACAAATAAAATGAACCTTCAGGAGTGTTAGCAAGAAAATTGATTAACCCTCTTTGTCTCCTATCAGACCAACCATCAGACATGAGAGTACAACCAAACATTTTCCAATGTTTCTCATGCTCTCTCTCTAGTTCCTTTGTTTGTGCATATTGCCTCTCCAAGAGGGGCAACCTGATTTGATGGTAAGAGGGGGGAAGCAATCCTCTTCCATATTGTCCAACTGCTTCTAACATAACCTCAAAGGAAGTACGATTAATAGCATTAAAAGGTATACCTGCTTCGTAGAACCAAGCAGCAATGCTATCATGGGCCACCTGTAACGCCTCCTTCTTGTATGCAGATTCAATCGTCTTCTGTACTTTCCCACCTGCTTTCCTTTGGGCTACAACATCCGCAGGGCTAGGACACACAAAAGCATCAACAGAACCCTTTACTTTGAATCCAAGGCCTGAAGTGCCAATGGGATTGGCAGGTGAAACAATATTGCTAACAACATCAACAGCGAGAGCAGATGCATTAACATTGTCGCCGTCCAAGTTAACAACATTCTCATTAAAACTTGTATCAACTTTGCGCTTCCTGGTAAGTTCTCTATACTCCTTCAATTCAGTACGGATTGCTTGAGTAGTTCTAGAACATTTTGCAGTGTCGGGAAAGCCGCCGATGATGTGTTGTTTCAATCTGTTGATCCCACCATTGCTAACGTGCCCACAAAATCCACACTGCAACTTGTTCTTGTCCGCCGGATTAGGCCAAAATCCATACTTCCACCCCGGGTCTTTGGATTTAGCCTTTCTTGATGGATCATTTACCAAGTCGAGGAACTGTGGTAGAAACTCTCCAACAGGTGTCACAGGTTCACCATCTCCTTCCATACTTGACGCCGATGTAGACGTAGACGTAGACGTAGAGTCGTAGACGTGGAATAAGAGGATTGGAGAAGCAATGAACAGGGGTTCTTGCTTTTGGAGAAGGAGATAACAAGGAAGAAGGAGAACCGAGAAGAAGGATCCTTGATCGATCACCGGAAGGCGGAACCGGAGAGGCAGCACCAAGCACCACGGCCGTCCGGACGGCGGACGCTTTCCGTGCGGTTGCGGTTTGCGTTTCACGTAAACAGGGAATCGGGGGGATAGGAGGGTAGCGGGTGGGGAGTCCAAGAGTCGCGGGAGACTTGTACTTTTAAGTTAATAAAAAAAAAGAATTAACAGGCGGGCAGCAACAAAGCGGCCGCCCGACCCAGCCGCGACTCGCCCAGTCGCACTAGGCGGCCGCCCAGCCGCCCAGTCGGGCCAGGTGGACGCCCAAAAGGAGAATCAGAGTAGGCGCAAGTCCAGGCGTCACCCACCTGAGCGCCAGGCCGACTAGGCGGCGACTAGGCGGCGCCCAGGCGGGCACCTCAACAACTATGGCTTTACCACCACTCTAGCTTCTATTGTTATTCCGAAAAAAAACATATGAGGCTCTACACATCCTAGATGGTACAAAGCAATGGAGGATGAAATTGCCACCCTCACCGACTGTCATGCATGTGACCTTGTTGATCCACCTTCCAACTAGCACCTTGTTGATTGTCATTGAGTCTTAGCAGTTAAATACCAACCACATAGCACTATTGAGTGACTCAAGGTGCAACTGGTATCGGCTTTTTTTAAACACCTCATGTGGACCTTCTTAAGTATGTCTGCATCCTTATATATGTTGTTGTGAATTTTGATTGCCTCTTCAGCAAGTTGAAGCTAAAAATTCCTTTATGTATGGTGATTTGGAGAACAATATATCTATGAAGCAACCACCTAGGTTTGTTGCTTGGGGGGGGGGAGTGCATCAAGGTTGTCGACAGTGAAAAGTTATTCATGGTCTCAAAGAAAGTATGCCAAGCCCAGTTTGAGAAATTCGGTCACATTTTGGTGCATTTTGGTCGTTATGAGTCATGCAAATAGGGGTGAGCATCGGTCCAGAACCAGACCGGACGGGACTGAGGACAACTTATAAAAATTTATGGACCGTAGATCGGATCATTTCGAAGTAGGACCAGACCGTTTTAGAGTAGGATCGGACGGGGACGGTACCGGACCATTTGGACTATAATCAAGACTTTTTATGTCTTTCACAACTTATTTAATAGTAAAAAATAAATAATCTTAATTACTTCTAATAACTTTATAAGATTGATATGAAACATTTACACTTGCTATTGTCTAATTATCTGATTTTTTTTATACTTGTGACATAATATAGCTTCAAATAGAAAAGCATTTTATAAATAAATAGGTCTTACAGTCCCATCTATGGTCTGACCAAATTTGAACCGGATCGGACCCAGGCCAAACTTCTAAAATTTCCGGACCGAACTCATAATGGTCTATGACCGGACTGGACTGAATTTATCGGTCCGGCCCTAGTTTCCGTTCCAGACCGATATTTCATCCCTACGTGCAAATCACTCACTACATTAAAACATAATAATGTTAGATGCTGATGACATCATCCTGTTCGGAAGTTACTATGCTAGATTCTATGATACAAACACTACTTATAAACAATATGCAACTAAAAATCTGGGCAGGATCCAATGATTTCTAGGCATTAAGGTAACCCATACATCATTCAATCATTGGATAAATGGTCTATCTTAAAGGAAGTATTTCTTGGATCTGCTAAATGATATGCAATGTTGGGCACTAAATCAACAAATACACCACTAGATGTTAATATTCCTTCGGACGATGACTACTTGCCTACCCTTTTTGTTAATCAAAGATACAAGATACCAGTTGGCAAGCTAGTATGTTTGATTGTGGCATGCCTTGATATTATATATGTTGCTGGACCTGTTAGCATGTCTCTTAATAAACCACAACAATGCCATTAGAATGGTGTATGCCAAAGACTTGGATATCTAAAAGGATGCCCGCAAAATGGCTTGCACTAGAAGAAACATGGACATTGTGATATCACCAACTTCTCTAACTCAAGGCTATGCAGTTAAAACTACCTTAGGCTTGTGTACATCTACTGGGGGTAATTTGGTTACCTGAAAAAGTAAGAAATGGACACTAGTTGCTCGATCTAGTGTGGAGGCTGAACATAGGGCTATGGATCATACAACGTGGAATGATGTGGGTGAAGACCATCCTATGGCAGTTGAGGTTGCCCTCTACTCCAATGCCTATGCATTGTGATAATGTTGTTACTATTTCCATTGTGAGTAACCCAAACTTTAACAAAATATCAGAACACATTGAGGTGGAATGTGATTTATCAGAGAAGCAATGTCATGCGAAGATTAAGCAGTTATAGTGAAGACTATATGCATGCCCTTCACCAAGTATGAAGAAGAAATTGTTGATCTATTCACTAAACCACTAAACAAGCAAATATTCTCTACTTTACAAGCTTGGCAAGATGAGCATCTATGCCCAGCTTGAAGGGGAGTGTTATGTATGTAATGATAGGGGTTCTTGTTTAGTCCCACATTGTTGAACCTTGAAATTGTTGCCTGACGGTATTCTATTTATAAGGGTAATGGAATCACTTGATGCTCAACGAATAAGAGCTTTCTCCTTTCCCTCTTTTTAACAAGTAGAAATCTGCATTTTCATTATAATGCAATGGTTTTAGGATTAACAACGAAACTGAAAATTGAGGTGCATGCGATTATGGGAAAGAGTATGGAACAGACCAGGATAGTTCAACAGTTTCTTTGCTGAAAGCTAGCATGTATCTTAGTGATATGCATAATTAGCATCAACAAACTGTTTATAAAAATTCTATTATAATAGTTAATTAGTTTTCATGTATGTTATTTAAAAACTGAACTTCAGGTAAAAATCATTAACAAGCTAAAATTTCTACATCAGAATTTTTAAGAAAATGTCAAGGTCAAAACTCAAAAGCACAACATGCCGTTCTATGTCAGATATTTCGATAAACTTTTGAGCTTGCTGCGTAGTATGTCAACAGTGAAGTTTTAAAAAAAATATAAATATGAAGTTGCTTAAGATTTTAAAACAGTGCGGATCATACCAGGACATTCAACAACTTGTTTGCTAAACCCATACCTATCAAGAACATATATGTTAACGTTCCAAAAAAAAATTATGAAGATATACATTGTTATCAAGATGTAGATGTAGACTGGAAACGAAATGAAACCACAGTATCCTTTCTAGAAGTTTGCTTGGAAAGCTATTAATAAACTTGTAGATCCAAAAAGCCATACAGTTGCGATATAAAACTTCAGATTTGATAAAAGTATGGGTCTAACTGTCCGAAGTTGGGTGATTTTTCTCTGATTTGTCAATGCCAACATCCAACTACACCATATCCAAATACCTTTTTGAAGATCAGATGTCAAGCTGACTTTCACCTCATGCTAGCAAAGCTGAGTCCAGAATACAGGCCCATGTGAATATGTCGGTGAAAATTTGGTGAAGTCAGCCTATTTGACATGGTTGACACTTAACACTATTGTTAACTTTTGTTATGTACTCAATTCATGAATCATGAGCTTGGATCTAGAGAGGAGCGGAAGAGGGTGTTGCACACCAGATATATGTTTAATTTTCTCCACCTTTCTTTTTTTAAAGCTAATGACTAAAAATCTTACCTCTTCCTTTGCATCTATTCAGATATAACTGGATCTCACTTGGTTAGTTGGCCTCGTGACTTAGATCAGACCTATGACCCTCACCTTTCTCTCTCACCTTCATGTAAAGTCAAGGATCTTAGAACATAAGATCTATAAACTTAAACCATAATATATTCCTCAATCAGATAGATCTAACCCCCATGGGGGTTTTGGTGTGCTACTTTGATAATATACATTACTTCTTGTAGACAGTAAATCATGTAAATTAGGAGTTTATCTGTCTAGAGATGTATAGATGGTTAGTTAGCTGCTTGACCTAGATTAGACCTACCATCCTCGCCTTCCCCTCTCAACTTCATGCAAAGTCAAGCATCTTCTGACATAAGATCTACAAACTTAAACCTTAATATATTCCGCAATTGGATAGATCTTCCCCCATGGAGGTTTTGGTGTGCTACTTTGATGATATAAGTTATTTCTTGTAGCCAGTAAACCATGTCAATTAGGAGTTTCTGTCTAGAGGTGTAGATTTATGATTTTGTGTTATGTAACAAACAATTAAGATTAGATATCTATAGAATACTTACATGCTTTGCATCAAGTCTCCTTGTGATTTAGACCATTTTCTCACAAAATCACACTAAAGTTTAGCTTCAGCCGAGGAAGCACGGATACGGACGGAGATGAATACGGCACGGGTACGGACATGGGATACAGCCATTTTAGAAAATATTGGACACAAATATGGTGATAGATACGGGAATTTTATAATTTTTTCAAATGACTAATAAGCGATATATATATTATACGTGCATAAGAAATGCAAAACAGGACCAATGTTTTGAGAAGAAGCCCGAGTGGCCGCCTAAGCAGCCCAAGGGTTTGGAGGATTTTAGGTGGATGTGACTTGAGCGGCCGCTTATTGTCCGCTCAACCCACTTGAGCGACCGCCTCAAAGACTGCTGTTCTGGGTGCCTCCTTTTACCCGCTAATTTTTTAGGTGGCCAATAGGAAGACCAAATGTCGAGCCAATAATTGCCTACCCACTAGTTTATTATTATACTATTCAAATATAGCTATATACTACTGTAATACTGAAATGTACTAAAGTAATACGGATTAAGACTACTGTAATATGGAAATGTACTACTATACTCTTGTATTTGTACTATATAGCATACTATATTATCAACTAAACATACATTAATTACTTATTACCTATATTATCATATATTATAAACGTGTATATAGTCCAAGATGAGATACCTCAATTTTTAGATTCTTGATTTGTTATCAAGAAGGCTCAAGTTCAAGACCCGGCGACATCATGAATAGCATTGCCACTTTTTAAACAAAAAATATACTTGAATATATTTATATCTTATACTTTAATGTAACTAATAACTAACTAAATAGTTCTACTGTGTTGCACATCCTGTCTCTTGTACTGTGCATGTATTATCTACTAGCATGTACTTAACTACTTATACTTAAATAATTCTATGTAATGTCTAGTATATATTATATATATGTACCACTAATTGATGCACGACATATCATGTACTTGCTACTGTTGTATATTACTATTACTTTAGTAAATTACTATATTAGACTATTCGGGGAATTTCCTACTTATTACAGTCACATAAGTACTTAAATTTATGTCACTGTTTTATATTGATTCACTGTTTTATATTGTGTTATAAATTGTTATATTGTAGTGTAGGGTGGGTGACTTCTACACTTATCATGAGGAGTGTGTGTGTGTATATATATATATATATATATATATATATATATATATATATATATATATATATATATATATATATATATATATATATATACATAATGATTATATATAAACAATTCTGTGTAATTTATATAAAATCATACACAAAATTAAGCATCCGCTTTTTCAAAAAGTGATTGTCTGGCGTTAAGCGGTCACAAGGTGTCGTCCACCCGCCTCCCGCTTACTAAAATATTTAATAGGAGATCTCATTTCATTTAAGATTAACTCAATAAACAAGTGGCCATGTTAACTACAATATTGAGAATAATATCCATAGAAAAGGTCATTTCATTTGTCCACTACAAGTTACAAAAAAGGAATTGAAGTTCGTCCACATTTCATGTATAGCGCCTAATCATGTAATAAGACTACTGAGTTTTAATGCTACCCTTTGTCATGCATCGTATAGAGTAGACAATATCATTACATATATCATCCTTGTCTCCTACTTGACGGCAAGATCCATCACATGGAAGTTTAATGAGCAACTAACTCAAATATTAAATTGTGTACAATAATTGCACGTGTCAATAAAAAATAAATATTCATATTAATTTTGACATAGTTTTAGAACAATTTATTTAGGTAGAAGCAATTAAAATAAATTCAGAAGAAAACATTGAAAAAAGTTAGAAACATTAGAAGAACAAGGTGAAGGTATTCATTGTTAAGAATTAAGAAATGAGGCTGTACTAGACACATTTATTAGAATAAATAAGGATTTAAGGTTGATCATTTACCTTTAGTGCATTTGATCAGTTAGGAACATACAGATGGTCCCAAGCCCGACAGTAGATGCAGGAGTCGAGAGATTGAAAATAAAAATATGAAAATTAGCGTGCTTTATTTTTGGTGTGAGCTTTAAATAGGCTAGGCCTTGTTCAATGCATGTCTAGGAAGCGTCCAACTATTAAAAACAAAACAAAAATGTTGGACGTGAATGGAAAGTGTCCAGTATGTAATCAGCCGTGTCCAATGGGTACGGTTGTCCAATATGGACACGACACTTGTTTTGAAGTGTTTGTGCTTCCTAAGCCTCAGCGTACCAAAATTATTTAACAAACATGCATAAGTTGAAAGAAGCAACATTGTGATATTTCTTTGTAAGACATTTTGCTCCAGGCAATGAGATGCCAATATCTACATTAACTTTCTCGTTTCCAAACATCAAAAAAAAATCTTGTTGACCTTATCCATCTTGTCAAGAACCTCAAAAGGGACTTTAGGTTGACATGCATAGGTCGAGAGAGCATCTAGAACAGTTTTCTAAGGTTTTCTTCATCCCACAAAAAGAGGGTCACTGTCCATCAGGTGGTTGACTTGTTTTTCAGGTTTTTGGCAAAGAAATCCAATTGACAAGCTGGTGCAGTTGGCATCTATACTCCAGCTTGAAGGGGTGTGTTAGAAGCTTCAAATTTTTTTTCCTATCCCTAGTCCTTGTAATAGCTGGCACACTTTTCCTTCTAGCTGGCCAGAACAAAGTTCTTTAGTCAAGATATTTTTCATTGTGTTATGTTGGCACCCTACTTATACATAGAGGCTGACTTGTACAGTTCAGGTGTCTGGTTACAAGAGGTTCGTTTGTGAGCATGTATTTTTTTCACTCTATACGTAGAGAAGCAGAAACCGTTTGCGGGTATGTCGAGTGCCACTGCATTATCACTGGTCATAAGATGAATAAATTAAATGAACCATACTACAATATTTTTATACAGGATTTGAAATCTTACAACAACATTGTTGACTGTTCATGCTGCACCGGTAGATTTGTTACAGGATCCTGTTCAATATAAATAACATCAACCAAATCAAATAAGGAGTTGCACAGTAGAGTATACAAAGAATATTTTGATATTTATTCAAGCATATCAGTAGCAGAGTATGGAGACAGCTAATTGCTTGATTAAACTCCAATACAACACTAATACATATATATATAAATAATAACTTTTGGGTATAGGCTGAATACGTGCAAAGCATGTGGGACAAAACATCTTGAATTTACTTGAAATAGTACATTAAAATACTCTTGTATAATATCTTAACACTCCCACAAGCTCGAGCATAGATATCTCTCATGCTTAGCTTGGAACAAGTATACTCTAGTTGATGGCATAAAAGAGTGATGATGGGGATGTCTGCCCATTGTTTTCTGTAGGTATGAAAGTTAAAGATATTTTTTCCTGCTAAGATAGCATCTCTATTGCAATGAAAGTCTATATATATTTACCCTCTTCCAAAAAAAGAAATAATAGTCTATCTTAATAGATTTCTTGCCCATTCCTGAAAGGCAGAATTGTTTATTGCACTGTTAATCAAAGCAGACTGAAACCATTGCTGCCCAGAGCGTCAAAAGAATGTGGTGACTTTGGTCGCCGTCTGCCGCTTAAATTGTATATGAAGTCGAATTTGGACAGGGTCTTATTAGCGGTGAAGTCCACCGGTGTTAGGGAAGCTAGTGTTTCATCTGCCCTTACTCTATTAATACCTGCTCAACTAGGCGGTTGCCGTTAGGTGCCCACATAGGCTACTTAATGGATCCACTTTTTGCCGCTTAGGCCACTTTATCTGCTGCTTTTTGGGATATTTCCTACTTTTATCCCTGTTTGGTTGAAAAACATCATCTAACATGCTGAGAATCTATTTCATACACATAGTACATACTAAAATCTATATGGATAAGAAATAAAGACGATATATTCATATTTGAATATTATTTATATAAACTAACCCCTATAATATGAAGTATTGATCATGGGTTCTTCTGCTACTACTATTTGTAACGGCAACTACCACTTCAGGTGTATTGCAGTCGACATATTGTTCCAGGTCTAATTAGAAAGTAATATATGTATAATTAAAAGTCTATTGTTTAGTAACTAAATAATATATTGTTTACCAATTTTATAACTTTAGTTTACTTTACGACTATTTATATAAATACTAGTAAATGGTTGTTTTATTCTCACTCTACATGTTGCATACAGACTTTAGACTAAACCCTAATGGGCCAAGACACACTTGGGCCCATATACAGATAGACTCAAATTACTTAATTAACTAAATTAAGCAGACTCTCTAATACATTGTGTTAGTAACTATTGCTCCATTGCTAATCTTGTCTTTAGCTTTGCTTGTTTTACTTATGCTTTGTTTGTAGTATCCATTCTAAAGACTACAGCTCAAGCTTAAAAACATCTTCTAGGCATTAGCTGATAGAATCCAAAATGACTGCTCTGATTGACCAGTGTACCTGGGATTTGGTTGATCATCCTACTCACTGTTCTCCTCTTGGCTATCATTGAGTCTTCACTGTTTAATATCAAATAGATGGTGCTATGGAAGAGATAAAAGCATACTTTGCTGTAAAAGGGTGTACAAAAACTTATGGAGTTGACTACATTGAGACATCCTCTCATGTTGTGTGGTTGAAGTCTCTCCATGTGCTTAACTAATTTGTTGTAAACCTTTTTTTTTAATTGGCAATTCATTCATCCCATTGCAAGGGGGTTTCGAACTTGTGACCTCTTGGTCATACAACATCAACTTTACTACTTAGGTGCCACTGCTTTGGCAATTTATTGTAAACCTCGATAGCCTTTATTTCAACTTGATGTGGAAAAGCCTTTTTATATGGTGACCTACAGGATGAAGTCTATATAGAGCAACCTCCTAGGTTTGTTGCTCAAGGGCGGGTCTACCAAAGTATTCTAAGGTCAAGAAGGCGATCTACGACCTTCAAACCATAGTGGTTGAGGCAGCGCCTAGGCGTTGCCACCTTGCCTATAATGCCGCTTTGACCTACTTGCGTGGGCCCGGTTGTATATTTACGTATTTTAATGTTCAATGTGGCTAATCCTAATGTACAACATTAATATTGGTTCCTATATTATGTGCCAAATATCACTTTTAATTGGATCTAATACAGTTAATACACATCTTCAGATTTTTCTTATTTTGCACCTTCAATTCAGATTCTATTCAGTAGCTATGCTATGAAGGACAGTGCTTATAATGCTCAATATTTGTAGCTATGGCAATAAATACCTATTAACTTGTTGATCACTCTCTTACATTTTTTACAATAATTATTTTCTTGTTCTTGGCATTATTTTTAATGGTAATTTATTAGAAATGTAACTAGTTACTTTTTCAAACAATAAAATATATATGGGGGGATTGACCTAAATATGTATATTCCTACATATATAAGTATAAAATATGTGTATATGAGGGGGGAAATGTTAATAAAAATCATGACAAATATGTATATATACAGGAAAAAAAATACATAAATTATCTTTTTTAAAGGCCGCCTAGGCGTCGAGGCTGATGTAGAGTGTATTAGGCTTTATTCTATGTGTTTTTACTTTATTTTTATTGTTAGGGACCGCCTTGCAAATTATCTCATTAATGTACTTAGTCATAAATCTTTTGTGGTTCTTTTATTTTAGGTTTTTGTTAGAATTGTCCCACACCGCTGAGCTCTGGGAAAGGTCCTGGGCTTATAAGGTGTTTGGTCCCTTCACCCATTGCCAATTGGTTTGGGTTGAATACCACACATTCTAAAATGATATCAGAGCGGAGATCGATCTAGGGCTTCTCCTTCCTCTCTCCGGCGGATCTCTCTCTCTCCGGCGGCCAGCTGCTTCCCACCCGTTAACTTGGCGTAATCCATCGGCTGTGTAGAACCACCGTCGGCTACTCTGGGTCTGCGGTAGATATCCAACTCTACCGTAGCCTCCATCACAAAGCGTTTGGGGATCTCCGGGTGATCCAACGATCATCTAAAAACACAACCGGAGGACTAGTTTCGTCTCAGCCATCATCCTAGTCACACCTCCTCCATGTGTGATTAGGAAGATCATTTGGAGGTTGTGAATGCGTCAGTAACGCATTTCTCCTTGTTTTTCTTCTGTGTGTGACGTGTATCTCTCCGTCACCACAATCTATTTGACGTATCAATCCATCACATATTCCGTTCTACAATGGAGGATATCAAGACACCTACGATCTACAACGAGGTGTCACCTATCGCCTCCATCAAGCTCAACGGGAAAAATTATCTTCTATGGATGAATGTCATCCACGCCGTCTTGGAGGCTCGTGACAGAGCGAGGCATGTTGACTGGGGTCCCAAGGCATCTACTGACGAAGGGTATGCTGAATGGAAGCGTCATGATAGTCTTGTGAAGACTTGGTTGTGGAATAGTATGGAACCTGCAATCGCCGCAAGGTTCATGTTCTACTCTACGGCCAAGGAAATATGGGACGCAGTGAAGCAACATTATTCTCAAGAGAAGAATGCTCTCCGTCAGTTTATGATCTATGATCGTTTGTTTGCTGAGAAACAGGGTGACCGATCTCTTGAGGAGTATTTTGGGGCGGTTCAGGCTCTTGCTCAAGAGCTAAGTTATTATCATCATGTGGTCGTTGCTGAACAGATAAAGGTTAGAGATGATCTTGTTACAGCCAAATTTTTATCTGGGCTCAACTCGGCTTGTAGCTCCGCTCGGAGCGTTATTCTGGCTACTGATAAAATACCTAGTCTTGTGGAGGCTTATTCAAGGATCCAACAATCTCTATTTAAGTCTGCTTCCTTTGTTTCTGATATACCTTCTGGAGAATCTCATGCGTCTGTTGCTGCTACGGTACGAGGAGGACGACCCGGTATGGGCAGAGGGCGTGGGACACGTCCTAAGTATACCTTTTGTGACAGACCGGGACATACAGTGGAGAAGTGTTGGAAGGAACATGGAAGACCTGCTGCACCACCTGTGGGAGCAGCACATTGTGCCACCACCACAGGATCCTCATCCTCTACAACTGTGGGTACTACCTCTGGCACCAGCATCACTCTTACCCAAGAAGAATATGATCGGTTCATTCAGGCGACACAGCACATGAGTATAGGGTCATCATCTTCTTCATCGGCAAATCTGGCATCTACAGCTGGTAATCAGGCTACATCTCTCATAGCATCTGGCTCATCCTCATCTTGGGTGGTTGACTCTGGCGCCTCACAGCATATGACTGGTATGAGGAGATTGCTCCACACTATTGACTCATCTATTCCTCACCAATCTGTTACACTGGCATATGGTTCAGTGAAAAGAGTGTTAGCTAGTGGATCTGTCTCCCTTACACCCAAGATTGATCTTAAATCCGTTCACTTTGTGCCTGAATTTCCTTTTAATCTTCTTTCTGTTGCCAAATTGATTGACACTCTAAAATGTTGGGTAATATTTGGACCTTCTTGTTTCATATTACAGGATCTCAAGAGTATGAAGACGATTGGTGGGGGGCCTAGGAAAGGTGATCTCTACCTTTTCAACAGTGACAGTCTACCTCGCCAAATGCCTTCTCCTGCTCCATCCATCCTGTTGAGTGGTTCCCCCTTACTATGGCATTGCAGATATGGACATCCTTCTTTGGAGAACCTGCGGAAGTTGGAACCAGAGTTGTCCCAATTATCTTCTTTAGAGTGTTAGTCATGTCAACTGGGAAAGCACCATAGGTTATCCTATCCCAGTTGAGTCAATAAGCGGGCTTCTTGTCCCTTTGAGTTAGTGCATAGTGATGTGTGGGGTCCTGTAAAAGACCAGAGTTATAATGGTTTTCGTTATTTTATCTCCTTTGTCGATGATTTCTCACGCATGACATGGATCTACCTTCTTAAAAGTAGAGAGTCTGTGTTGTCTATTGTGAAACATTTTCATACTGAAATTAAAGTCTAGTTTGATTGCGATATAAAAATTCTCCAGTCTGATAATGCTTTGGAGTATGTTCAAAAGGCTATGTCTGATTTTTGCAGCTCAGTTGGTATGATTCGTCACACATCTTGTCCTCACACCCGTCAACAAAATGGGGTGGCAAAGAGGAAGAATCGTCATCTTCTTGATATTGCTCGATCAATTATGTTTCAATCCAATGTGCCCAAGAAGTTTTGGTCTGAAGCTCTTTTAACTGCTTGTTTCTTGATTAATAGGCAACCTTCTTCTGTTCTTCAAGGACAGACTCCGTTTTTTGTATTGCGTCCCATGGACTCCCCCTTTCATGTTCCTCTTAGAGTGTTTGGTTGCACTTCCTTTGTCCATAACTTTGACCCTTCATTAAAACATTGTTCCTGGGTTACTCTAACACTAGCAAAGGATACAAGTGTTACTGTCCTAGTCTTCGCCGCATGTTTGTGTCTAGGGACGTCACCTTCCATGAGACCACTCCATACTTCTCCAATGCTATGAGCAAGGGGGAGCAGTTGAGAGAGGGAGAGCCACCAAAAATACAAAATGAGAGACTGACACCATCGGTGCAGAGTGAGGGAGTGCCACCTATCATTCCGGATTTTACTTCTATTCCGGATGAACAAGCAGGAGATAGACCTACCATTGAGCATTACACACATGTTTACCATAGGCGAGGCAGGCAAGATCCAGAAGAAGTAGCGACACCAGTCCCTGAGCCCTCATCATCGCCTTCTACTCAAGAGACTCCTACAGAGACATCAGACCTCGATCATCCTATTGCTGTTCGGAAAGGTACTAGGTCATGTACTATTAAACATCCTATTACAAATGTATGTTGCCTGTCTCATCTATCTAAGCAGGCCCGTGCATTCGCTATTGGGATTGATTATGTGCCTATACCAAGAAATCATTATGATGCTATGAAGAACAGTGGCTGGAAACAGGCTATGCAACTTGAGATGTCAGCTCTCTTAAATAATGGTACTTGGGATCTTGTTGATCTTCCTGCAGAAAAGAAAGTAGTGGGTTGTAGATGGGTTTTCACGATCAAACACAATCCGGATGGATCAGTTGAACGGTTGAAAGCCCGATTGGTTGCAAAGGGCTACACCCAAACCTATGGTGTCGACTTCTTTGAAACTTTTTCTCCTGTTACTCGCCTGAATTCTGTGCGGATCATTATTTCTCTTGCTACTACCTTTGATTGGCCATTGTTTCAACTAGATGTAAAAAATGCTTTTCTTCATGGTGATCTACAGGAAGAGGTATATATGGAGCAACCTCCTGGGTTTGTTGCTCAGGGGGTGTGTCAGAAAGTATGCAAATTAAAGAAAGCTATATATGGGCTGAAACAGTCACCTAGAGTTTGGTTTGACAAGTTCAGTGAAGTTATTCTTCAGATGGGTTTTTCTCGCTCCATGACTGATCATTCCTTATTTTACTCCAGCTCTTCTTTTGGATCCATTATTCTTATTGTATATGTTGATGACATAGTAATTACTGGCAGTGACACCATGGGGATATCTCGTGTCAAAGAAGGTTTGCAAAAACACTTCCATACAAAGGATATGGGCAAACTAAGATACTTTCTAGGCATTGAAGTGCTTAGATCTCATACAGGTGTCAATTTATCTCAGAGGAAATATGTGCTTGATTTACTACAGGAGACAGGCATGGCTGAATCTAAACCGGTATCTACACCAATGGATTATCACATCAAAGAGGTGGTTGATGATGCTGAGTATCAAGATCCAGGATATTATAGGAGAATAGTGGGCAAGTTAATATATCTAACAGTCACTCGACCTGATATTTCTTTTGCACTGGGCGTGGTCAGCCAACATATGCACTCTCCGCGACAGTCACACTGGACAGCAGTCTACAGAATTCTGAGGTATCTGAAAAGTGCTCCTGGTAAGGGTATCACTAATTCTAGACCAAAGGCACCTCCATCTACTCTGTCTCTCACAGGATATTCAGATGCTGACTGGGTCGGTGATCATACTGATAGGAGATCTACATCAGGCTATTGTACCTTTCTAGGTGATCATCTTATCACATGGAAAAGTAAGAAGCAACATGTGGTTGCTATATCTAGCACTGAGGCTGAATACCGTGCTATGGCCCATGCTATGAACTAAAATGGGTCAAATCTGTTCTATCTGAAGTAAAAATTTCTCTTCTACCTTCTATGGAGCTCAAGTGTGACAATCAATCTGCTATGCACATTGCCAGGAATCCTATCTTTCATGAGCGTACAAAACACATAGAGGTTGATTGCCATTTTATTCGTGATCAAATAAAAGATGGCACTATTGTGACACCATATGTCAGATCTGAGGATCAACTAGCAGATATCCTGACAAAGCCTTTGGGTTCAGCACTCTTTCAGAGACTTTGTGGCAAGCTGGGCATACACGATGTGTACTCTCCAGCTTGAGGGGGAGTGTGAAGCAACCTGCATCCCGGTCGATACTATCGACACTCTGTCGATAGTATCGAGATCAGTTCAGGTTCAAGTTGAAGCAATCGGCATCCCGGTCGATACTATCGACACACATGTCGATGGTATCGATCGGGATGCCGATTGCTTCAACTTGAACCTGAACTGATCTCGATACTATCGACAGAGTGTCGATAGTATCGACCGGGATGCAGGTTGCTTCACAGTTTTAATTAATTCTGAATTTTATTAAATAGGAGTTTTACTTGTAGGTCAAGTCATGTGGTCTTATAAAAGCCAGCCTTGGGGCCTTTGTCTAGGCAGTTGAATACATACATGTTAAGGCAGCAAGGCGACACGGCGTTGGGGCCGGACGCCTTGCGCCTAGGCGACCTTTAAAAATAATAATTTATGTATATATTTTATGTATATATACATGTGTCATGGTTTTTCCCCACTCATATACACACATTGTGTGGTTATATATGTAGTTATCTACATATTTATAGTCGATCTCTCCGTGTATATATATTTTATTGAATGAAAAAATAACCAATTACATTTCTAATATATTATCATTTGACAATAATGTCAAGGACACGAAAAGAATTATTGTAAAGAATGTAAGAGTGATCAACATATAAATATATATTTATTGTCTTACATAGCTACAAATATTAAGCAATGTAATCACTATCCTTCGTAGCATAGCTACTTAGTACAATCTGAATTGAAGGTGCAAACTAAGAAAAATCAAATGTGTACTAAGAGTATTAGATCCAGTCAAACAAAAAAGAGTATTAGATTCAGTCAAACCCAAAAAAGAGTATTAGATCCAATTAAAAAGTGATAATTGGCACATAAAATAGGCAACACTATTAATTTTGAGCATTGGTGTAGCCATATCAAACATTAAAATAAGTAAATATACAACTAGACCCACAAAACTAGGTCATTGTAGCATTATAATAAAGCGTCCTCGCCTAGGCGCAGCCCTGGGGCGCCTTGACAAGTATGGTTGAATATGAACTGAATTTTGAGAATTTGTCATTTATCTTCTTCGTTCTTCTTCTTCAAGATGTGTTCCACATCAGAGGCGCTCAGGTTTGCGCCTTGTTGCCTCAACATCCATGCTTCAAACAAAACCCGCGGGCATGGTTTGATAAATTGAGTTAGATTCTTGTTGAATATAGTTTCAGACGGTCACCATCTGATCATTATGTCTTCATAAAAAGGACTGACTCTAGGATCGTCATTCTGGTTGTGTATGTTGACAATATGATAGTCTATGAGAGCAACTATGATGGAATTCAGGCACAAAAAAATATCTAGGGAAGCCTTTTGTCACCAAAGATCTTGGCAAGCTTTGTTGTTTTCTAGGGATTGAAGTATCTCGCTCTACTTCTAGCATCTATTTATCTCAATGTAAATATGTTCTTGACCTCCTACAGCAGACTAGTATGGTCAGGATTTAAACCAATAAGTACTCCACTTGAACCCAATAAATTGGGATGATGACTTTTCTCTTGCATATCCCGACAAAAATCAGTATAGAAGACTAGTTAGGAAACTAATTTACTTGGCAGTGACCAGAGCTAACATTACTTTTGCGGTTATACTTGTTAGTGGATATCTGGACAGGCCACGACAATGTCATTTAATAGCTTGGTGCCATATTCCCAAAATCAGAAAAGCTCTTCAGGACAAGGACTCCTTTATAAAAGACATCGACACTGCAAGATCGCTTGATGTTCTGACTTGGATTATATAGGATGTAGATATAATAGACTTGGATTATATAGGATGTAGATATAATAGAAAGTCAACTTCTGGATATTGTACTTTGATGGGTGGAAATATGGTCACCTAGAGAAGTAAGAAATAAATTGTCATAGCACGACCCAGTGCAGAAGCTGAGTATGGAGCTATGGCTCATTGTACCTGTGAACTCATGTGGGTTCAGACTCTTCTTAGAGAACTTGGCGTTTTTAATGATGAACTTATCCCCATGTTTTGTGATAATAAGGCCTTCATCTTTATTGCTAGCAATGCTATACTTCATGAGTAGGAAAAACATATTGAGGTGGATCGACAATTTGTGAGAGAGGAAATTATGCTTAAACACATCTCTACTCCCTAGATAGGGATCGAGGAGAAGATTGATAATATTTTCACGAAGTCATTTCCATAGTCCATAATTTACTATTATGGTGCAAAAGTTGGGCATATATTGCCATCTATGCTCCAACTTGAGGGGGGTATTAAGATATATTTATGTTTTATGTTATTTCTCTATTTCTCCTTTTTTTGTTTTATTACTTTAGTCCCACATTGGTTATTTCTCTTTACATTACATATCTCGCCTCTTATATGAAGAGAAGCCTTGCAAATTCTTAGTCATCAAATTAAGGATTTTCCATATGACAACAAAGAATGAGTCATTTTTACACGGTTCACCTCTATACCAAACAAGTAATTGATGGGACTTAGATCCTTGGTCATAGACCAAGAGAGTAAGAATTTTTTTTATGCCAAGATTTCACACTAATCACGACTTGTTAGTAAAATATGATTGGTGTCATCATCAGCATCATTAAAGCCTCAATCCCAACCATGTTCCACTCATATGCATCGATTCTTCTTTCAAATTCAGCTCTATTATGGGTATACAAACACAATAATTGAGCATGAGGATTGTGTTAGGTGAAGACAAAGATCAGACTGTGAACAGGTAAACTAAATTGTAGTGTTACCATGCCAAATTTATCAAACCATACAGATGAAGAACTTTGCTTTGATCCATAAATAGCTTTCTTGAGTTAGGATACTTTCAAAGAATCCCCCTGAGGAACAAAACTAGGTGGGCTGCTCCATATAGACATACTCAGAAATCCGCATATGGAAAAGAATTTTTATAGTCTAGTTGGACGACTTTCCAAGTAGAGTTCATAGAAAAATAGAAAAGAAAAACATAGGATTCATATGTATCATTGGTGAAAAAGTCTCAATTTAGTAAAAAAAATGTCTAGGTATCCTTTGGCCACAAGTGTAGCATTCATTGCTTAACAGGTCCATTGGCAAAAATTTAATATTAAAAACCCATTTGTACCCCCACAATAGCAACATCTCTAGGTACATCCAGATCGTCCCATGTCCTCCTAACTGCAGAGCTAACATTTCTTCTTCACTGGAGCCTTCCATTAAGGGTGTTGTAATGCCTTAGGTGAGAACACGGAAGCTAATATTTGTCAAAAGCAAGAGAAAATTGACAAACTAGGAAAGGGAAATGATCACGTGTCATACACTTTAGAGTGTTTGAGATTTGTCAAATAAGAAAAGACGGCTAATCGTTGTATTAGATAAGAGAAACCCTGCTCCTATATATAGGAGAACAGGGAAGCGTACAGGACATAAAACAACCCTAATGGGCCAAGACGTACTTGGGCCCATAATACAAAACACTTAACAACATAAATAAACGGACTCTCTAACACTCCCCCTCAAGTTGAAGTTGGGAGAATCCCAAATCAGCTTGCAAATAGAGAGTCAAACACAGAAACAAAACAAAAAAAGATAAACCAAGCCCATACAAAAATTTTCTCCCCCTCAATATTACATTAAAACACTCAAACACTCAGACACTCCCCCGCAAGTAGATACTCCAAGCAAGCAGGTAGGTCGCAGAAGCTTCTCGATCATCTGGAGTAGAAATAAGCAGCATCACAATTATCTGGAGCAAAAGATGGAATAGCTAATAGGCACCAAGGTCTTCATCAAAGTCGTCGTCGTAGTAGCCAGAGAGTGTTGGATCACAGTAGCAGAGCCCAGAGAGTGCGGGATCACAGTAGCAAAAAATCGACGTGCCAAAACACGGACATGCCAGAGAGTGTTGGCGCACAGCAGTAGAGAGTCGACGACGTAGGCAGATAGAAGATCGGTAAGCAGAGTAGCAAGCAAATAAATAACTCCAGTAGACGAAGCTCCATGTAAAGTCAGCAACAAATGTCTTCATCATCTTCCCTCTTTACACAATATCCATCACAATAGCAGACGTCAAGGTCCAGAGAGTGATGGTCCACAGTAGAAAGTCAACGTGCAAATAAAGCACGGACAGCAGAAAGTGCAAAAGCACAAAGCAGAAAACAAAATGTGCTAATCATAGCACAAGTAGTAAGAAAGATGTCTGAATATCTAACTTCATAGCAGCAGTCGGGGTAGATGATGAATAAGCAATAATAGCAGCAAAAGCACCAAATAGTAGCAGCAAGAAAATCCATATAGATAGCAACATATATATATCTTCTTCTCTTTTTTCATCACTCCTCCATCTCATCTCTTCCTCTATTTCTCCCCCTCACACCAACCACGGAAGGAAACAAGAGTGGTTGGGGTGGACAATGGTAAAGAAACTCCCCAGAAAAATAAGTCACAGAACTGCCGGCTAATCGTTGTGTTAGATAAGAGAAACCATGCTCCTATAAATAGGAGAACAGGGAAGCATACAGGACATAAGACAACCCTAATGGGCCAAGACGTACTTGGGCCCATAATACAAAACACTTAACAACATAAATAAACGGACTCTCTAACAAGATTATCATGCAGCAAGTAACTCTAAAAAGAAAATCTAGTACATACAAATTAGATAGGGTTTCATTTGAAAATACCAATTATCACCATCAACCAAACAAGATTGGTCGGTGGACAAAAAAACTCATTAATGGTAGCAGGTTCCACATTGTGATTGGATGATGGCAGTGGTGGTTATTTTAAATAGCGTTGGTATACACAGAGGTGGAGCTGGTATAGTGGTGGTCGTTTGGTTGTGGTGAAGACAATCTGGGATAGAATCATAGGAGGATCGCAGTGCATCTATAAAGGGATAGTTCGAGTGCTAGTGGTTTGGATCTCCTTACTGCAGTAGATAAGTAGGGTTTTCCTTCAGAGAAGGTAACAGTTGCATTTGTAATATTGATAGGTAGTTGGGTCATAGAACTAGTAGCCCTTTAATCTTCTCAAAAATCCCTGACCAATATACTTAACAGCATAAGGGGCAAGTTTATCATAATTGAAGAGATGAACAAAATAGACACCCAAATATGCGAAGTATAGAGAAAAATGTTTATTGTTGGTAGTAAGTAGTAACATATTGTAGGGAACTTGACCCCTGATATAACGAAAAAGATTTGATTCAAGAGGTGTAAAAGTGAGGATTGCATACTAGTAGGAGGCAGGAACATTCATTTCGAGTATGAGTGTGCATAATCAAGAAGAAGATGTGACTTGTATTTAGCCACACAATTTTTTTGAAACTTGAGACGCCTTGATGATGAAGCACAACCACCAAAATAAGGAAGGTGGATGATTCTTTGTTACCAAACTCCAACCCATTGTCACTTCTAAAACACGCGAGTGGTAGAAAAATGAGTCTTTATTTCTCAAAAAAAATATACTTAACAGCATAAGGGGCAATTTATCAGAATTGAAGAGATGTACAAAATAGACACCCAAATATGTGAAGTATAGAGAAAAATGTTTAGTGTTGGTAGTAAGTAGTACAATAGTCTACTAAGACCAAAAAGACAAAACCTCCTATACTTTTGATAAGATGAGGACCCCCCAAATCTACATGGACCATGTTAAGGGACTATGTTCCTTGTTGTTATAATTGGGAAAAAAAATCCTCTTATGTTTCCCTAGTTGGCATGCACATTGAACTGTCCCAGTGGAGGGTATCTCTAAGAGTTGTCAGTAAAGAACTGGCAAATTGAGATGACTTGACTGGCGCTCAAGATGCATGGAAGGGATGTGAGAAGATGACTTGACTGAATCTCAAGATGCATGGAAGGGATGTGAGCAATGTTCAAAATTTCGTCGAAATAGGTGAAATTTCGCTAATTATTTCGATGTCGCCAATGATCGGACATAGAAATGGCCTTACATAACTGTACATAGGGAATTTCGCCAGAAAAAAAATTAAATTTCGACAATTATTTCGAATTTCGACGAAATTAGGTAAATTTCGATGAAAAAAGGCCCATTTTGTCTGCATTTCAACGAAATTTCAAGAAACACATCTATTAATTCGAGAAATGGGGTACGATGTCTGCAGATTTAACTATGTGATTCCTTAGGCTTGCTAGGGGCAATCTAAGTTATGTTTCTTCTCTTCCTAGCCTAATTCTACCTTTCTCTCCTATTTGTCTCACTTCTATAAAGATCTACATAGGAAATATTTAAAAATGTGTGTGGGAGTGATATCTATGACTATGATGACCCACTAACTTTCATTTTTGAGGTCACTTGATTTATGTTATAGTGCGCAAAATTAGCATGACTATCGAGATATTTTGTATGTCCATTATCAAGCACACCTCTAACTACATGGTTGCCTCCTATAGGATCTCGCTACAAAAGCACACGACCAAGAACAATGCTTGAGTTAATCCAGTAGTATCCATTTTAACACTTGTAAGCATATGGAGATTAACAGTGAGACACATATGTGCGTCTAAACAGGAGCCAATATGTTGATAGGTATAATCAACAAGGAGGATGACAACCATCATGGTTCAACTAGATGCATAAACCATAGTTTGCTCATGCTTCCTCAATACTCACTCACATATCACTACAACATTGTTTATGTACTACGTCCTGTCATCCTACTGAGAGGTCCTACCATCCTAGATCATGCTATGTTTCCATAAATTTGTCTTTAAGTCTATAAATTGTGCTTGCAAACTATGACGACTTAATTCATTCATTTCACCATTCATTTGACCTCAAAATCTCCATCGAAATGCCCATCGAAATTGTTCAGCTTCCTTCACTCACACATGAGAAGCCTCACCCCCTCACGTATCCAATATGAAATATTATTGCATATTTGAGTAGATCTACACTAGTAGATTGTTCTGGTAAAATTTCGTTAAATAATTCGATCATTTGGTCGTCGAAACGCCAGGAATGCATCTATCAAAATTTCCATCAAAATTTGTCAAAATTTCTGTTTCTGTGGCTACCGAAACGGCGTCGAAATCGGACATTGGATGTGAGAAGCTACAAAGGTGGATGGAGTTGAGACTCCAGTGCATTCAAATCCTCCACAAATCTACTTCATCAGAAGATCATGTATGGAGTCAACTGCATCTATTGAGAAATTGTGGTTGACTTAATGGAGTTCATTGTGTCTACTTTAAGATCATGTAGAAGGAATCATCATCATCTAAGTCTCAATCCCAAGTCCCAACCATGTTGGTGTCGGCTACATGGATCCTTCTTTTCCAATCAGCTTTGTTAAGTATGGGTCATACTTTGATCAAGATGTAAAGATTCAAAATCTCTCTTTATAATCTCTTCCCAAGTTAATTTAGATCTGCCTCTGCTTCTTTTAGCTGTGCTTGACTCAATAACCTTGCTTCGAATAGGTGCATTTGTCGGTCTGTGTTGTACATGTCCATACCATCTTAGACGGCCTTCACGCAACTTGTCCTCGATGCTCACCATCCCCACATTTTTTTGATATAGTCATTCCTCCAACGATCTTTTCAAGTAATCCCGCACATCCATCTCAGCATACGCATCTCGGCCACATTCATCTTATTGAGACTGTTAAATAATAAAAGAAGGCAAATCGTTGTATTAGATAGGAGAAACCCTGCTCCTATAAATAGGAGAACAGGGAAGCATACAGACTTAACTAAACCCTAACGGGCCAAGACACAGTGAGGCCCATATTACAAGGACAATATAAATAACTAATAAACGGACTCTCTAACACTCCCCCTCAAGCTGAAGTTGGGAGAATCCCAAATTTGCTTGCAGATAGAGAGTCAAACTAGAAAACAAATAGACAGAAATAAAAGGATAAATCAAACCCATACAAGAAATTGCTCCCCCTCAATATTACAATAAAGCACACAAATACTCATACACTCCCCCTCAAGTAGATACTCCAAGCAAGCAGACAAGCAGGTCACAGAAGCTTCTCGATCATCTGGAGCAGAAATAAGCAACAACACAATCATCTGGAGCAAAAGATATAATAGTTGACAGGCACCAAGGTCTTCATCAACGTCGTCGTCGTAGTAGCCAGAGAGTGCTGGGTCACTGGCAGTAAAGTCCAGAGAGTGCTGGATCACAGGCAGTAGAGGTCAACATACAAATAAAGTACGGACGGGTCAACGTGCAAAATAAAGCACGGACGAGCCAGATAGTGCTGGTACACAGTAGTAGAGAGTCGACGACTTAGGCAGATAGAAGGCCAGTATCGCAGAGTAGCAAGAAAATACATAACTCCAGTAGACGAAGCTCCATGTAAAGTCAGCAACAAATGTGTTCATCATCTTCCCTCTTCATAAAGCATCCATCACAGTAGCAGACGTCATAAATCCAGAGAGTGCAAATAGCAGCAGAAGACTCCATATATCAGTAGTAAATGTAGCACGAAGATCCATAGAACAACAGAATAAAATTCTTCTTTCTTCATCTCATCTCTTCTCTATTTCTCCCCCTCACACCAACCACGGAGAGAATCAAGAGTGGTTGGGGTGGATAATGATAAAGGAACACCCCAGAAAGAAATATAGGTTGTAGCACTGTCGGGGGGTTTGGGGGGCGCGGCCCCCCAATTAGGGGGTCCCGCTTGGTAAAATCCATCAAAATTTGCTCTAGCCAGTCCAAGAAATTTTCAGCGGGCAGTAGTGGTGGGGGGCGTATGGAGTAGGAGCGCGCGCGCGCGGGGGGGGGGGGGGGGGGGGGGGGCATAGTAGTAGAGGCAGCGCAGTAGCAAAGAGCCGATGGCGACTCATCTAGAATAGGCAAGAGCAGCATATGCAAGCGGCGGCGGCTCGAGATGTTGCCGGCAAGGGCAGTCACAGGGGCAGGTTACGGCATGCGTGACGGCAACAGGGACGCACATGGTGGCTGGCGTCGGAAGCAGCAGCCCGATCGCGGAGACAAGACACGGGTGTCTGTGTGCGGAAGCCAAGGAGGAATAGCAGCAACGAGGCACCGGCAGCACAGCAGTAGCAGCCGCAGTCACGACAGTGAACGGACGACACACGGGCAGGGCCTGCTGCTATGTTGACCGAAGCAGGAGATGGGCGGCAGACTGGAAAGGCCACGGCAGTGGAACAACAACGGCACAACATGGGGGCGGCGGCCCTTCAGCAGCAAGGGCGCTGCAAAGATAGGGGATTGACGGCAGCGGCTGGGTTAATGGAACACGATAGCAGCATCTGTATATTACAGATGGTGTCAGGCAGAACCCAAGCGGGAGAGCGACGGGCTATCGGTAGTGTCTGGACAGGCGGAGCCGCTCGGGCAGACGAAAGAGAAAGACGGAGCTTAAAGGGAAACAGGAAACGAGAGGCGGAAACGGGACTGTTTGTTTGTGGACAGGCCGAATAGCACGGCGGTTGTGGAAGGTGGAGGCGGCCGAGAATAGAAGTATATCACAGGGAACAGTTGAGGGATTCCCTGCGGGCAGCACGCACCGCCATGGGCGGAGGCCGCCCGCAAGGGGGCGTTTCTTCACGTTGTTCTCTCTCTTAGGACTTAGGATCGCTGCTCTGATACCATGTTAAATAATAAAAGAAGGCAAATCGTAGTATTAGATAGGAGAAACCCTGCTCCTATAAATAGGAGAACAGGGAAGCATACAAACTTAAGTAAACCCTAACGGGCCAAGACACAGTGAGGCCCATATTACAAGGACAATATAAATAACTAATAAACAGACTCTCTAACAGAGACATTGTTTCTTCATTGTCCAACATTCACTCCCATATAGCATGATTGGTCATATAGTTATTCTATAAAACTTGTTTTTTAATCTGAGAGGAATCTTCTAGTCACATACTACTCTAGTTGCACTGCTCCACTTCAACCATCCTGATGTGATCCTATGAAAAACATCATCTTCAACCTCACCCTCCCTTTCAATAACCATGTAGAAGGAAGAAAGAATAAAAAATGGCTTGAGAATTCAAGGATGTAGGTATCTTACTAATGGATAACAAGCTTAGTGATGCATGCATAATATCATTGAGAGGTAACGATTTGTCTAAATAGCCAATAATAAGAGATAGAGATCCATCAGCAACACAGACATGAAATGGACAAGAAAGAGGCCGTAGAGACCCAAACAAGGAGGCAACACTAAATATGTTGGAAGAGTCGTCAGAATGTGCAATCAAGTCAAAAGCATGAGGATCCCTAGACAAGGAGTGACTAACTAGCAAGATGACAATTAAAGAAACACTAGTAGGCTGAGATGCATCAAGCATGTTAGGAGAATGCAAATGGAATCTATCATAATCTTCCTTATCGATTGTAATTTCCTTTGCATTGTTAGCAGATGCTTGATTCTTGAGAGTGGAAAGTCCAAGTGTTAATCAAATTTAACCCAATGTCGATCGGATATATGATTTATGTGGTGACAATGATCACAGAAGAGATCACCACGTTCATGTCCACATTTAGAGAAAGTTGAGGTTCTCTCCTCATGCCGATGTACTTTCTCATCCCTAGCCACCAAGAATACCCATAGCAGAATCGGCATTTAGTGGCATAAAATCTGACATATCTAGCAAAGATAGGCGAGCATAAATTTGGGTCAGTGTAGGAATTTCCTCGAGAGTCATCAATTCGTCCTTCACAAACTTGTGTCTGGGGAAAAAGAGTAGCAAGAACTTGAACATATTCGATGGCTTCACATTGCTTTTTAATTACAGCAACATTATTACATATGGGTTGATCGTTGTCCAATTCACTCCAGAGATTATCCATAGAGATGTAACATTCTGGAAGACACATAGATCCATCTAAAGGTATATAGACAGTTTAGAATCTAGCAATTTTGCTTTTATAAGAACAAATTCATGGAGAACATCTCATGTCCCGTTTTATAGAAGAGTAGCCATAACATGCTTTGCAATTGATTGCCATGACCGTTGTGAGATTTATAGGCGATACCCTAGTTACGAGTTAATCTTGTGTGTTAGTGCTCATGTTAACAATTTGATCTTGCTTTTTCATTCAATTCAGTTTTCTCAATATCTTTCGTATAATTAGATGAGTTAAGAATTAGTTAAGCCATAATAGGATAGTTAGGGTTTTGTTACAACCCTAACAAATATATTTTTGTAGTTTTAGTTTGGATGTTGCATATTTGGTGCTTATATTTAACATGCAAATATACAATGGAACACTTTACATTCTATCGTATGTCTAAGATCTAGCCAGAACTCAATTGAGGTTAGGCTGCAATTATGTAGTAACATATGTTTAATTGATGGAAGTTGTCAAGAAAATGTTACGATGGATTTAGAATAACAAATGAAATCAAATCCATTAGAACATTAAACTAGAATGAAGAGGAATCCATTGAAAACCCTAGAATCTAGCATCTAGATCTATGAAGTGTGCATTTGGCAAAAATAGTAAAATATGTGACAATTAAAGCCATGAATGTGAAAATATCATATAAAATTTTACAAATGTGTTTTAGAATTGATTTCATATATAATAGAATAATAAATTCTATCATACATGTTTCTGGGGCATGATATCGATCAATTGCATTGATTAGTATGGCCCAAGGGATGAGTAGATGTATACATCAAGTAATACGGGACCACATTGGTCAATGCGGTCAAGCACATCAACTCACCTTGTAATAGATGGATCAATCTTCATATCAAATAGGAAAACATAAAAAAAGGAATCGTCGGGTATTCGAGTAATAACTCAACCCTTCAAGCAAATCAAAATTCTTCCCAGCATGCATACACCTCACACGATATACCTTTGACCTAAAATTAGAAAGATGAAGTTGAGTGGCAAATTGAGGGAGAACTGAAGGAAATGTCGATTAAGCGTAAGTTTCCATGTTCTAATCATATAACCCTTTAGTCCCTAATTTCAGCTATTTGCTTCACCTAAACCTTCTCTGATGGTGGACAGTCATCATTCAACGTGTTTTCCTTCTCTCCACCTCTAATAATCTTCTCTTCCTCTTCGTCATTCTAGAGAAAAGAGGTCATCCTGGACACATGTCAGATGTGGGCGCGTCGTGGAAACAGTTGGACACAAAATGGACATGTCTCTGACATGTCCACTTTTTGGAGGCCCGAACACTTCGTGGATACGGCACAGACACAACATGGACATGTTGTGGACAAGGTAGGGATACAACATGAACAGATCAGACCCAAGCCAGTCCCATGTACAAAAGAAATATAAACAATGTCTCCCCCTTTCTCTTCTTCCTCCAGTATACCATCCTCCTTCCCATCCTATTAGCCATTGATAAGTATTGTTATACATCAATGTGCAAATATAGTTCATCGTTTTTACAATGGTTGTTCTATGAACCTGACATGCAATATAGTATAAATCATCACTCCATTTACTTATTTATTCCATAATGAAAATATATATATAAATTATTATTATCCATAAGTATTATATTATTTCATAATGTAAACTTATTGTTAGTTTCATAATTTTCATATTAAATAAGTTTGCATTCATATTTCAAACCAACTTTGGGTTTTGTTTTTTCCCTTTATTTTGTGTTTGTTATTATGAATTTCGTGTTATGACTTACTTTATAGCTTTGGATGGATGGATAGTACTTGTATCAATTCCATGTTATATATATATATATATATATATATATATATATATATATATATATATATATATATATATATATATATATCCGTGTGTGTGTGTGCGCACGCGCACGTGCGTGTGTCTGTCTATGCACATGCATGCGTGAGTGTGTTTGTTGTGCCCGGTGTGGTGTTTGTCCTAAATTTGTTAAAAGTGTCATGTCTGAGGGTTCCGTGTCCATGCCATGCCTCGTGTACATGTATGTGTCCCTGCTTCCTAGGTTCCAATTTGAATATAGACAGATAATCAAACTCTAGACGTGAGTGATTCTTTCCTTTAAGGGACTTGAAATGATTGATCAAATCAAACTCTGCATTGTTCATCTAAAATTTCCTTGTTTGGTGGTAGAATTCTAGTGCAATGATTAATTGAGACTGTTCCATTACAATTTGAAATGAAATGAGATTCATGAACGAATTCATGGATGTATAGATAATTCTGACGTTTTATGATTTATTTCAATCAAGGAGTGTTGCAGTAGGTTGACATGCCTTAAACGACAATAGATGTGGTTTTAGCCCTATAATGTCGGTTTTTTATTAATTAACCTGAATGAATGCTTGTCAAATTTTCAATCCGTAGTGGTTTGTTTAGTCATCTCAATAAAACACAAGGAAAAACACTTTGCAACATCATCACTACAGAATATCCTCAAACTAGCCCCATGGCAGTTCTCCAATGTGATTGACAAGCTAGAATAATTTAACATGATATATGTGTAGAATATTCTTATACTGATGCCATCAGTAATACATAAAGCATCAGTTGAAATGTCATTTTCTTGAAGCTCCCGTGTACATGTCCCACATGTATTGGAGAATGGAACTTGTATTACACTTCAAAACATATTAGACATCCTAGTCATCATGTGTAGGTGTTCCTACTTTTACGGAGAACAAAAGGTGAATATACGCTCATCTTTATTGTATATCTTTTATTTGTCTTTCATCTTGATACCTTACAAGCTAATGTCAAAACATTCTAATAAAATGGATTTTCCATTTCATTTCAAAACTAGAAATAGTTAAAACGACACTTAACCGCAACAAAGATCATCGTGTTATATCTTTTTTATTAGTGTTATATTTTTTTTATTAGCAAATAAATTGCAACCCATTTTGTTCCTCAAGTTTTAATCAAATATAACAAAGGTTGGAGAATAGCTAGAAAGTAGGGAAAATAACATGGTTATTGTGTCAAACATCTAGAATAGAGTTAAATGGACAACTACTACAATTACCTATCAATATATGTTTAAAAAGTCCATGTAGTTGAGAAAGCAGTTCAAGAGGGCAAATCTAGATACTTAGCAGAGATATATAAGAGTTTGACACCAAAGAAGGGGGAAAGGATATATATATATAAATGGCTTGTATAAGGAAAGGAAGAGGCTTGAGTCAAGTAGAATGCATCAAGAAAGAAGATGGTATAGTATTTGTAAGAAATAGTATTAAGAACCAATATAAAAACTACTTTTATAAGTTTCACAGAGATACTTTGAATAATGTAGAAGACTTGTGTGACATGAATACAAGAGATATCACTTACAAACGATGAGTTTCATTGTCTGAAGTAAGAATGATTTGAAAAAGATAAAAATGGGAAAGGCATGTGTACCGGAAAATATTCCATCGATATATGGAAAAGTATGGGAAAAAAACTGCCTAGTTAATGAATTTTTTCAATAAGATTATTCTGAAGAAGTGTATACAATAATGTTGGGTTGTTGTATTGATATGTACAACCCTATCCTATATATAGGAAAGGAGGCTATTACAATGAAGCACAAACGAAGCGGACTAACCCTAATGGGCCATGGGCAACAGGCCCATGTAGACAAATGACTGATAACCTAGTAACTAAATAGGCTATATTCTAACACTCCCCCTCAAGCTGGAGCATGGGTGAACGCATGTCCAAGATTGGAGTTACAAGACTCTATTGAACAAAGATAAATAAACGACAAATGAAAGATAGAAATGTCACTCCCCATACAAAAATTATTACTCCCTCTTAAACAATACTTCCTAACTGAAACGATAATGACGCCTCTTTGAGATGTGTTCCGCAGGTTCGAGAAGCGAGCTTTGAAGGTCTTTCTCTTGAAGTGCATCTGGAGTGAAGAACATGTGAAGCAGACAATCATAAATACCACGACTACGCCATCTTCACTAGAGAGGAATGTGGAGTTGAATAAGCGCACTCAACACATCACACGTACATAACGCGGCACGAACGCAGAGGCACAGTGTCGATGTAGCAGTGGAGATGTCTCTGAATTGTTTGAAAAGTGTAACCAACTGGAATTAGCACAGATGACCACCAACGTGCATAACATGGCACGAACACGCTGGGTGAGGTGCTGAGGTGTCATCTCAACACGTAGAAGTAGCAGATGCAGCTCTGAGAAGACGTGACAAAGTAGCTCAGTGAAAATCACTCTTGATAAATCCTTGCAAATACAATTTTGGTACAGGCTCGAAGAAGACGAGCTTCGAAGATGAAGAAGCAACCATCTGGAACACCATCAACGCAGCATGGATGATCAACTGGACGTTATCAACACCAAAGGGACTAGAGGCCAGAATATGCGCAGCATGCTCTTGTCCTGACATACATAATGCGGTACGAATGCGAAGGTCTTGGTGTCAATGTTGCAACTATGAGACCCTTCAATGTTGTCTGAAAAGTAATGTGATGCTAAGTGGGAATGACGCGCCACAAATACATCAGGAAACCAGATGTGCTGAACAATACGAATCTATATGAAGATAGCTGGGAATATCATCTCATCTCATGTCTCTCTCCTCATATCCTCTCTCTCATGTTCTCGTCATACCCTCCTCTCTATCTCTCTCTCTCCCCTCTATTCCCCCCCCCGCACACCAAATACGACGAGAGTGAGTAGATGGTGTGGAAAAAGGGAAATACGACCCTCCACACGTGGAAAGACGCACACGTGAAGGATGGAAGGGTGGGAAAGGGAAAGGGTAAAATGAGAGGTGTAGTGTGTAGAGAAGAACAAAAGGACTACCGGAATGGAAGCATCGATAGAAAGAGGAGATACACTACCAGAATTTTGCTCGGTAGGGGAGGAAGTGGCATTGTTGGAATGGTGTCTCGGCATGAAAACTGATAACCGGAATCAATATGCAAAACACACCCAATTAAGATCCGGATAGAGAAAATAAATGGATCTTTTCTTGACCCGAAAAGGACATTTGTCCGACCCTTAGGCCGACAAATGTGGGGGTGCGGAGGCGGAGCCCCTATAAAAATTTATGTTGGGTCAAAAAAGAATAATAGCATCTGATTATCATAAGTATTGGAGGAGATATAGACCTTTGGAGGACGTCAAACTGGAACTGTAAGTGTTCAAACTGCTTCAGACCCACCGTGTCTATGATTGGACACGCTGTATAGATTGTCGGGGCGAGAGGCAGACTCCTAATGACACACCGTGTAGGATTGTTGACACACTATATAGCTCCTTCACTGAAAACTGACTGACTCCTTGCAACACGTCGTGTGAAAAATGGGACACGCCGTGTCGGAAGTCGGAGGCGTGAACTGGATCTCCGGGGACACGCCGTGTTCTAAGTGGACATGTCGTATCTGAAGTCGGAGATGTAACTCTGTTGTCCGCCGACACGCTGTGTTCCAAGGATGACAAGTCGTGTTTGTTGTGATCTGCGCCGTCAGGAAGATTTCTGGAATCGAACACGGCGTGTGTTTTAAGCGATATGTCGTGTCTTTTGCTTTCTGGACGAAACTTTGCGCCGTCAGGGTGAATTCTGGAGTGTGACACGCTGTGTTGTTTGGACAACACGTCGTGTCGGTGGCGGCTGATGCACGATCTCGACGGAAATTCGCATCGTCAAGGAGACGAGTACCCGGGAATTAGCACCATGGGTCGACGAGGATTAGTGTCGTCTTTTGTACTCCTTTGATCATGAACATAGGTGATTCCACGCTTGACCACGGCCGGATCTAGATAGGAATAAGCGTCATCTAGGGTCCCGAGAAGCAATGTAGCGGTGGAGTGATGGAGCGGATGGATGCGGAGATGATGGATGGTGCGGCGGCTCGACGCGGAGACGGCAGGGCAACGAGGCGGTGAAGATGATGGTGGCGGTTGCTGGAGCGGAAGATAGATCTGCTTGGCGTGGTTGCTTCAATGGCGGCGGTTGGAGCTGCTTGACGAACGGATCTCCGGGAAGGTGACGACGACGACGGATAGATCTGGACGGGAAATAGCGTCGTTCAGAGACTCGAACTAAATAGAGTATCGGGAAGGATGGCGTCGGGGAATAGCTTTGGATCGGAAAACATAGATTGTATGTCAGGAAGGTTGGCGTCATCGTATGGATCTGTGAAAGTGGGAGAAAGGGCCATGGAGGTCGGAAGTGTCTAGTGGGAAGCCGGCCTATGCCATGGAAGAGGCGGGGGCGCTCCCCCTATTGCTCTCTCTAGGAGAGGAAGGGGCGACGGCTGTTAGGGTTGGATCGGGCGCAAGAGAGAGAAGAG
>OY856410.1:1201251848-1201264348 GCA_963693085.1 Alisma plantago-aquatica
CTCTTCGCCAGAGGCAGGGCATGAGCGGTGACCTGAGAGGGGCTTCACGGGATCTCTCGATGGTTCCATCTTCCTCTCGTCTAGGGTGGAGTGTCCAGACGATATCATCAGAGACGGCAGTAGAGACTGATCTACCGTTGTTGCTCCTGTGTGCGGTGGCACCTGGGTCTCGCACAAGACTTGAGACCACGGTGGAGGAGAGGATTGATCGGTTCAGTAAGTCAATCCAAGAACCGGCAAGTCCAGTATGCAATTTAGACGAACCGGTCAGGCCATCAAATAAACCGGTCGGACCCCAACCAAGTCAGCCATGGGTGCGGGCTGAGGAACTTGTCTTGCCAGCATGGACCAATCTAGCGCCTCCACCTCAGGCAATGGCAAGGTAAAATGCTTTTAATTTCCAAAAAAAATGCTACATTGTTAGAAAATGCATAACAAATAGCTCCCTTGGTCTATAAATACCCGAAAAATTCCCATAGACTCAGAAAAATGCCCTTTTTCTTATGAAACCTCTAGACCATACTTTTAAGACATATTTGTTGGTGATATTGAATTTAGTTTATAATGTTCCTTTTAACAGTTTAATGAATGAAATAAATAATATCTCGTTGAGATTAATTCTCATAAAATTGTCCTAGAACCCTAATGATGATATACATCCATGTTTAGACTCTGATCTGAGTAATATATCTAAATAATAGGTCTTTTTCTATTAAAGACTATTTAGATGCTTTAAATCCCATTTTAATTCTAGAAAATAGACTAATCATTCGAAAATTTTGAAATCTAAACCAGACCCCTAGAATGACGTCCTGATCAGTAGAAAAATATCAAACACAAGTTTAGATCAGTTTGAACCAAGGTTTGGCCTAAACCCTAATTTGGACCTAAAATACCAAGAATATGGTGTACATATATTAATGATGATAAATATCTTTAAATCAGGTGATGACCAGTTTATCTAGATGATCATGGATAAGTGAGGAATATCTGAACTTAGGTACGTGGATATAATTATATGACTAGATTTGCTAGATGTTAAATATATGTACTTGCTTGCTTGTATTTGAAATACATTGTTGGATGTAGATGTATGTATATTGTCAATTTTCCGCCTTGAACATAACAGAACATAAATGAGGATAAATGAAATGTAGTTACTAGTGGTTCTCATTAAACTCCCTATTAGAGAGGGAAAGCTTTAATGTTGACCAGCACCTCCCTAGAGTACACGGTATACGGGGAGATCCCTAGAGTACAAGGTACACGGGGAAGGGCCCACCATTTATGTGAGTATGTGCTAAGTCCACCATAGTAATGCATATTCATTCTAAATGTGGCTAATAACTTGGGATTACATGATTTTCCGCCTTTAAATAACGTTTCCTTTCTCTTCCTTCAATTTCGAGTATTTTATATGCCAACATAGTATAGCTTTTAATTCCACGTACCAACTTTTGTTGATGATTTTGTTTCTCGTATTTTCTAGGTCCAGAGCTAGAATGGGATAAAAGAATAGGATGTGAGCAAGTTGTATAGGTTGTACCTATTGTCTAAGATCCTGCTAGCATACATGTTCAGACTTGTAAAATTATCTTTCAATATGCAATTGTAATTTCTTGTTGTAATATAAATGTGTTAAATGTTGAGAATGTTATGGTGTATGCCTATGGTTGAATGTTCATGTATGCGAATTATGCTTCCGCATCGCTCTCTGATATAATTGCTAACGTTTTCGGATTTTGTCTTCTCGTCTCGATGGGGTTTTGAGAAGGTGAAAATCCGGGGACGTTACAGTTGGTATCAGAGTATGAACAATAGCTACACCTAACAATTGCTCACCATGAAACATAAAAACTAAATTCCACCTTTCACATTAAATCCTAGAAACTTAGTAAGTTGTTCTATAGGAATAAGGTTTGACTTAGCCTCGAAGTTAGAACCTAGATGTTTGAGAACTTGGTTTAGACAAGTGTGTGAAACCCTTTCCATATAGAGCTCATATGTATTGGGTAGCTACACTAATCTACACCTTGTTCTCACCATTTCACTAGGTGACATGACACTAGATTGTCTACTGTGTGTGGGATACTCGATTTTGCTGATTTGGTTATGTTTTTCGATCGGCTCGAGCCTCGACAGTTTTCTCTGACGTCTTCTTTCTCGGAGAAAAACTATATAATATTTTGTTATATATATGTAAATATAAAAATGTGTCCCTCACACTGGAGAGTAGTTAGTGTTCATGCAACCTAAGTGAAAGGGGGTGACATCAGTCTAGAGGAGAGAGTATATGTAGAATAGATGTCGAGAGCCTTATAAGGATATGTGATAGATAGATAGACAATAGAATGATAGATGATGTAAGCAAGGATGATCTAATATAAATTTGATCTCTGAGGTATATGTCGTTTATAAAGATCTAAGTTGTAAATGAGGTGTGAATCCAATTTTGGATAATCTAAGACAAGTTGAGGTGATGAAAGTACATACTTTATCTTACTTAAGATGAGCTAAATTAAGATAAATTGAATATGCAGGAGCCTCAAGCTCTTTTATAAGGGAGGACATCTAGTGGTAGGACGAGATATGTGGTGCACTCTAGAGAGAGGGAGACCCACAAGGAGAAGGTCATAGGACCTAGCCTCCAATATATGAGAAATATGAAATATGTTTGAAATGATGTGTCCTACACTAGATTATTCTTGAGTAGATGAGTTGAGTGCTTTTGCATGATTCAATCCTATATGTGAGAGTTGGGTAACAAGATGATGGGTTGGTGACTCATAATGAGAAAGTCAATTCTTTTGATTGAGTTAGGTCCTAGCTGGAGTAACATATGCTTGTGAATCTCATCATTAGTTGCAAGAGAGGTGATATATGCAACTCAGGTTCTAAGAGTAAAATGCTTTGTGCGTAAGATGCCCACAAATTTTGTTCCCTCCTTATCTCTTTCTTGATATACGATGCTTGAAACCTCACTTGAGCTAAATATATGATTTATGTATGAAGAGTCACTCATATAAGCTTAACCTATGATTCCCTCCCTATATTAGACATGTGATATAAAGTTCAAAATCATGATAAGATTGGCTTAGTATATGATTTTTCCCTCTATACCATACATGAAAGATATGAGTTTGAAAACATGAGCTTGAAATAAATATATCTTAGGGTCATAAACTCCATGATCAAAAATATAGTCCTTAACCTCACTCCTTACAAATCTAAGATTCTACTTTGATAATTAATCTCACATAATAGGGTGAAACCTAATGTATAATGATGAATATTAATTCCCTCTATTGATGAAATTCTAGTACAATGATGATCATAAACCACATTAACGATGTACACATGATAATTCCAGTAATTGAAAATGTGAGATCTTGACATCACCTTACATAGGCAAGTAGGGTGAAAGATGAAACCTTTAGTAATACCTCCTTAACTTCTAATGAGCAAATACAACTCTTGTCCTTAAGGGACTACATGGACGTAAATTCTAAAATGCTAGAATTTCATAGTATGGCTCGGGCATTAAATAATGCTTCAATCTATATAAGGTGGGGTGGGTACACCCAGATGCTCAAAAACCTAAGATGACAACATAGGGTATGTCACAAACTATGAAATCCTTCACACCTAAATGTTGTGGCCTGAAGATAGATGAGATTCCTTTATATCAACATAAGAATGGTATGACTTGAATTTCGAGGATGAAATTCTATTTAAGGTGGGGTGAATGTAATGACCTTGAATTTTAGAGTTTGATAGGCAATGTAGTATATGAAGATTGCTCAGAGCAAAAATGATTTCATAATGTACCTCAAGGTGTGATGTGAAAAAAAATGATGAAGTTGCACTTCATGGATCATGAGTTGATAACATATTTAGGCTTGAATGTTGTCCAATGATTTGAGTATTTGATGTAGTGATATTGATTTTAGAATATCATTTGTATTAGGTTACATGAATTATTTACTCGGCACAACAACCTTACTTGAGGCTGAGTGGTGCACCGCAGATACAGAGTTAAACGTGGAAACCTCAGCACTGAGATGATGATCGTGTGGTTGTTGGCTCACCTTCCACCTCCGAAAGGGGCGGAACAGTAACTTTTGACTTGGCTGTAGATAATCCCCACCGATTGAAGTGAGAATCATGAGTCAAAGTGGCATCTCGGGTACCAGAATGGATCCGCAATTCCATAGGATGCTCAACGACCCATCATACATGGCGTGCGATGACATGTGTTGCCATTACTACTTGTCGTGTCCCTCTCTCATCACCATGGCATTTGGCAATAACTAGGAGAGGATGCCAGGGAAGCTTCAAAGGCCAGAAGATAGGATCGCAGAGTGGGATGGCCACCACAATGGCTATGAGAAGTTTGGCCATTGTCCGTTAACCAGCAAGGAGGACTTCTCCGTGGTAGTCAATCCTTCCTTAGTGCCAGGCAATGGAAGGGATCCTAGGCCATCTTCCCAACCATCATGTTGCGTTTTGAGGTAGCTTCAGCCTTCAGGGAGCCTCATGGAGACTCCTGTCACCTCAGGCCCGTGCAAGGGAGAACGAAACCCAAACCCCCTTCTTCGCTATCCACCCCATCGCAGCAGCTAGACTAGAGGGGAAGATCAGAGAAGAAGGCCATCTTACCACCAATCATTTTTGGCTTGGAACGCCTTCATCATCAAACTACGGATCCAGACGAGATCGCTAGTTGCTCCATATGCCCATAGGCACGATCTGCGGTGCATTGAGGTCGGCCGCTCGTCGTTTCCCTCACCCACCACAGCAGCAGATACGTGGAGCCTCCATCGGCAGACCTGGAGCAAGCCTCCTTGTAGAGTAAGAAGGGGCTTGCCAAAGAAATAGAATCCATGGGAGGTTGAGGCCGAGATCGCAGGCATCCAGTTTCTCCACGGAAGGGAGAAAGGAGAGGAAGTGTTGCCATTGCTTGTTGGTACCAATCACAGATGTGGCGGCTGCGGGTCTGGAGAGGTTAGCGATCTTAAAACCCTCCTCTTCGCCAGAGGCAGGGCATGAGCAGTGACCTGAGAGGGGCTTCACGGGACCTCTCGATGGTTCCATCTTCCTCTCGTCTAGGGTGGAGTGTCCATACGATATCATCAGAGATGGCAGTAGAGACTGATCTACCGTTGGTGCTCCTGTGTGCAGCGGCACCTGGGTCTCGCACAAGACTTGAGACCACGATGGAGGAGAGGATTGATTAGTTCAGCAAGTCAATCCAAGAACCGACTGGTCCAGTATGTAATTTAGACGAACCGGTCAGGCCATCAAATAAACCGGTCGGACCCCAACCAAGTCAGCCATGGGTGCGGGCTGAGGAACTTGTCTTGCCAGCATGGACCAATCTAGCGCCTCCACCTCAGGCAATGGCAAGGTAAAATGCTTTTCATTTCCAAAAAAATGCTACATTGTTAGAAAATGCATAACAAATAGCTCCCTTGGCCTATATATACCCGAAAAATGCCCATAGACTCAGAAAAATGCCCTTTTTCTTATGAAACCTCTAGACCATACTTTTAAGACATATTTGTTGGTGATATTGAATTTAGTTTATAATGCTCCTTTTAACAATTTAATGAATGAAACAAATAATATCTCGTTGAGATTAATTCTCATACAATTGTCCTAGAACCCTAATGATGATATACTTCCATATTTAGACTCTGATCCGAGTAATATATCTAAATAATAGGTCTTTTTCTATTAAAGACTATTTAGATGCTTTAAATACCATTTTGATTCTAGAAAATAGACTAATCATTAGAAAATTTTGAAATCTGAACCAGACCCCTAGAATGACGTCTCGATCAGTAGAAAAATATCAAACACAAGTTTAGATCAGTTTGAACCAAGGTTTGGCCTAAACCCTAATTTGGACCTAAAATACCAAGAATATGGTGTACCTACATTAATGATGATTAATTTCTTTAAATCAGGTGTTGACCAGTTTATCTAGATGATCATGGATATGTGAGGAATATCTGAACTCAGGTACGTGGATATAATTATATGACTAGATTTGTTGGATGTTAAATATATGTACTTGCTTGCTTGTATTTGAAATACATTGTTGGATGTAGATGTATGTATATCGTCAATTTTCCACCTTGAACATAACAGAACATAAATGAGGATAAATGAAATGTAGTTACTAGTGGTTCTCATTAAACTCCCTATTAGAGAGGGAAAGCTTTAATGTTGACTAGCACCTCCCTAGAGTACACGGTATACGGGGAGATCCCTAGAGTACAAGGTACACGGGGAAGGGCCCACCATTTATGTGATTATGTGCTAAGTCCACCATAGTAATGCATATTCATTCTAAATGTGGCTAATAACTTGGGATTACCTGATTTTCCGCCTTTAAATAATGTTTCCTTTCTCTTCCTTCAATTTCGAGTATTTTATATGCCAACATAGTATAGCTTTTAATTCCACGTACCAACTTTTGTTGATGATTTTGTTTCTCGTATTTTCTCGGTCCGGAGATAGAATGGGATAAAAGAATAGGATGTGAGCAAGTTGTATAGGTTGTACCTATTGTCTAAGATCCTGCTAGCATACATGTTCAGACTTGTAAATTCTCTTTCAATATGCATGTTGAGAATGACGGAGGAAGAAGATAAAGAACACCGATTACATGTCGGCTGCTATGTGCAGCAAACGTGAGTAGGGTTAGAGCCTACACACTTGTATTTATACATTAAGGTAGAGTACATGAGATACAAGAAGAGAAAACAAATAAAAATAACATCTTATAACAAAAATAGGTCAGCCGCCGATTTACTGTTCCGCCACTGTGCCGGTGTCGATACCATCGACTTGTGTCGATGGTATCGACGGAGTATTCTCTTGCGCCTGAACCAATCTCGATACTATCGACATGTGTGTCGATAGTATCGACCAAGATGCGGCTTGCTCCATCATGAACCTGGACAGATCTCGATACCATCGACAGGATGTCGATGGTATCGACTTAGATACAGGTTGCTTCACACTCCCCCTCAAGCTGGAGTGTACACATTGTGAATACCCAGCTTGCCACATAAATTCTGGAATACTGCTGGACCCAATGGCTTTGTTAAGATGTCAGCTAATTCATCCTCAGACTTGACATATGGCGTCACAATATTGCCATTCTTTATCTGATCTCTGATGAAGTGACAGTCAACTTCTATATGCTTTGTACGTTCATGAAAGACAGGATTCCTGGCGATGTGTATAGCAGATTGATTGTCACACTTGAGTATCATGGGAGATTGAATCAAAATCTTTAACTCGAATAGGATAGATTTGACCCATTGTAATTCACAGCATGCATGTGCCATAGCACGGTACTCAGCTTCAGTACTGGATCGCGCTACCACATGTTGTTTCTTGCTTTTCCATGTGATCAGATGGTCACCAAGAAAGGTGCAGTAACCAGAAGTAGATCGTCTATCAACTTGATTTCCAGCCCAATCGGCATCCGCATAACCTGTAAGAGACAAAGGTGATGAGGAACTCTTTGGTTTATAGTAAGTGATCCCCTTCCCAGGAGCACTTTTCAGATATCTCAGAATCCTGCATACAGCTGTCCAATGCGACTGTCGTGGTGTGCACATATGTTGACTTACTACTCCAACAGCAAAAGAAATATCAGGTCTTGTGACAGTTAGGTAAATCAACTTCCCAACTATTCTCCTGTAATGACCTGGATCTGAATATTCAGTATCATCGTCTACCTCCTTGATGTGATAATCCATAGGAGTGGATACGGGCTTAGAATCAGTCATACCCGTTTCCTGTAGCAAGTCAAGAACATATTTCCTCTGGGAGAGATTTATACCTGCATGGGATCTAAGAACCTCAATCCCTAGAAAGTATCTCAGCTTCCCCAGATCCTTCGTGTGAAAGTGATGTTGTAGTCCTTCCTTCACACGTGATATGCCTGTAGAATCGCTGCCAGTAATCACAATATCATCAACATAGACAGCAATAATGATGGACCCACCAGAAGAATTTGAATAAAATAGAGAGTGATCAGTCATGGAACGAGAGAAGCCCATCTGTAACACAACAGCACTGAACTTGTCAAACCAAGCTCGAGGAGATTGCTTTAACCCATAGATAGCCTTCTTCAATCTGCAAACTTTCTGACACTCCCCCTGAGCAACAAAACCTGGTGGTTGCTCCATGTACACCTCTTCCTGAAGATCTCCATGAAGAAAGGCGTTCTTGACATCCAGCTGGAAAAGAGGCCAATCAAAGGTAATAGCTAGAGATATAAGGATCCGCACAGAATTGAGACGAGCAACTGGAGAGAAGGTCTCAAAGAAGTCCACTCCATATGTCTGTGTGTAGCCTTTAGCTACCAATCTGGCCTTCAACCGCTCAATCGATCCATCAGGGTTGTGTTTGACGGTAAAGACCCATCTACAACCCACAACTTTCTTGTCCGCAGGTAAAGTAACAAGATCCCATGTGCCATTGTCAATCAAAGCAGAGATTTCCACCTGCATTGCCTGCTGCCAGCCACTGTCCTTCAGAGCCTCTAAGTGGTTGCGTGGTATCTTAATGGAGTCCATCCCAACAGCAAATGCACGATCCTGTGTAGATAAGTGCGACAAACAACACACATTCGATATGGGATGTCGAATAGTACATGAACGTATACCTTTTCGGACAGCAATAGGAAGATCAAGGTCAGAAGCTTCTGCAGGAATCTCTTGAGTAGAAGATGACGAAGAAGGCTCATGGACTTGTGCCGCTACCTCATCTGGATCCTGTCTACCTCGCCTGTGATAAACTTGGTTATAGGGTTGAATGGTAGGTGGATCATGCGGTATGTCCTCAACAATGATAGGTGGCACTCCCTCACTTTGAATTACGGGTGGCACTCCCTCACTCAATTGCTCCCCCTTGCTCATAGCATGTGCAAAATATGGACTGGTTTCATGAAAGGTGACATCCTTAGAAACAAACATACGACGCAAACTCGGGCAATAACACTTGTAACCTTTACTCGTACCAGAGTAACCAAGAAACAAGGTTTTCAAGGACCTAGGAGAGAGTTTGTCTTGTTTGGGATCAAAGTTATGAACGAAGGATGTACAACCAAAAACTCGAAGCGGAACATGAAACGGTTTATCCATAGGGCATAAGACAGAAAAGGGAGTGCGCCCATGCAAAACAGAAGAGGGCTGCCGATTAATCAAAAAACAGGCAGTGAGAAGAGCCTCAGACCAGAAACGTTTAGGCACATTGGATTCAAACATGATAGACCTAGTGATATCCAAGAGATGGCGATTCTTTCGCTCAGCAACACCATTCTGCATAGGAGTGTGAGGACAAGAGGTTTGATGAATCATACCAACTGAACTGCAAAACTCATGCATTGCTTTCTGAACGTACTCAAGGGCATTATCAGAATGAAAAATTTTAATATTGCAGTGAAATTGAACTTGAATTTGTTTATGAAAATGTTTGATAATGGAAAGCACAGATTCACGACTTTTTAAAAGATAAATCCATGTCATGCGAGAGTAATCATCCACAAAAGAAATGAAATAGCTAAAACCATTATAACTCTGGTTTTTAACAGGACCCCATACATCACTGTGGACTAACTCAAACGGACTAGAAGCCCGATTATTGACACGAACAGGATAAGACAACCGATGGTGTTTGCCCAACTGACAGGACTGACACTCTAATGAGGACACATGAGCTAGATCGGGTTCCAATTTCTTCAAGCTTTCTAAGGAAGGATGGCCATATCTGCAATGCCACAACAAGGGGGAACCACTCAGCATGGCGGAGGAAACTGGAGCAGGAGGTGGATGGCGAGGTAGATAATCACCAGGAAAGAGGTAGAGATCACCTTTCCTAGGCCCCCCACCAATCATCTTCAAACTCTTGAGATCCTGTAAAACAAAACAAGATGGCCCGAAAGTTACTGTGCAGTTCATAGTGTCAATCAACTTGGCAACAGAAAGCAAATTGAATGGAAAATCAGGTACAAAATGGACAGATTTCAAATCAATATCTGGTGTAAGGGACACAGAACCACTAGCTACCACCTTCCTCACAGAACCATCTGCCAAGGTAACAGAGGGGTGAGGAATATATGAGTCAAGTGTGCGGAGCAATCGCCTCATACCAGTCATGTGCTGGGAGGCACCAGAGTCGACCACCCAGGGAGTTGCGGATCCGGAAGCCATAAAAGAGGTAGCCTGATTACCCGCTGTAGATGCAAGATGTGCTGTAGAAGCAGATGAGGCGCCCATATTCAAATGTTGAGTGGCCTGAATGAATCTGTCATATTCCTCCTGAGTAAGAGTGATGCCAGAGGAACTCGAGCTCGCAGTAGTAGAATCTGAAGTAGCACAATTGGCAGCTCCAACAGGTGGGGCTGCAGGTCTCCCATGTTTCTTCCAACATTTCTCGACAGAGTGCCCAGGTTTGTCACAAAAAGTACATCTAGGGCGAGTCCCACGTCCTCTGCCCAAGCCAGGTCTGTCAGATGAAGTAGATGCAGGTCGTCCTCCGCGAACTGCGGCAGCAATAGAGGCATGAGAATCTCCAGAAGGAACAATAGGAGTAGGACCAACGGACTCAAAGGTGGACTGTTGAATCCTAGAGAAGGCTTCTGCAAGGCTCGGTAATTTATCAGATGCAAGTATCACACTTCTTGCTGAACCAAATGAGGAGCTAAGGCCAGATAGAAATTTGGCAGTGACAAGATCATCTCTATCCTTAATCTGCTCAGCAACCTTCACTGGATGATAGTAGCTCAACTCCTGAGAGATAGCTTGAATCACACCGAAATACTCTTCAAGTGATCTATCACCTTGTTTTTCCGCAAACAGACGATCATAGATCATAAACTGGCGAAGAGCATTCTTCTCTTGAGCATAGTGTTGCTTGACGGCATCCCAAATCTCCTTAGCAGTGGAGTAGAACATGAACCTAGAAGCAATAGACGGTTCCATGCTACCCCATAGCCAAGTCTTCACTAGGCTGTCAAGACGTTTCCACTCGGCATAGTCTTGGTCAGTGCTAGTGAGAGGTGCAGAATCAACGAACTTTGCTCGATCGCGCGATTCCAAGACAGTATGAACCGCATTCATCCATAGCAAAAAATTCTTCCCATTAAGCTTGATAGGAATAGGCGAGACCTCATAATAGGTCTTGTTCTCCATGATGCAGCTGGGATATGTGTGACGGGGTGATACACGTCACAAAAAAAAATTGAGTGGACGGATAGATACGCGTCCCGTGACGGAGAGATACACGTCACAACTGAAACAAGATAGAAGATGCGTTACTGACGCATCAACAGCCTTCAAGAGAGAGATTCCTAATCACACATGAAGGAGATGTGATTAGGAAGGCACTTTGGAAGAGACGAGACCTCCGGTTTGGGCTTTAGATGGCCGTTTGATCAACCGGAGATCTTCAAACCGGAGAACAACAGTTCTACCGGTTGCTGCGGCGGCGGCTTGTGGAGAAGAAGTTGCTGCGGTGGCGACTTGTGGAGAGAAGGTGTGGCGGCGCCCTGTGGAGAAGAAGAAGGGTAGGCGGCGCTTGGAGAAGAGGCGATGGACCGGTCGAAGTTACTGCTCTGATACCATGTTGAGAATGACGGAGGAAGAAGATAAAGAACACCGATTACATGTCGGCTGCTATGTGCAGCAAACGTGAGTAGGGTTAGAGCCTACACACTTGTATTTATACATTAAGGTAGAGTACATGAGATACAAGAAGAGAAAACAAATAAAAATAACATTTTATAACAAAAATAGGTCAGCCGCCGATTTACTGTTCCGCCACTGTGCCGGTGTCGATACCATCGACTTGTGTCGATGGTATCGACGGAGTATTCTCTTGCGCCTGAACCAATCTCGATACTATCGACATGTGTGTCGATAGTATCGACCAAGATGCGGCTTGCTCCATCATGAACCTGGACAGATCTCGATACCATCGACAGGATGTCGATGGTATCGACTTGGATACAGGTTGCTTCACAATGCAATTGTAATTTCTTGGTGTAATTTAAATGTGTTAAATGTTGAGAATGTTATGGTGTATGCCTATGGTTGAATGTCCATGTATGCGAATTATGCTTCCGCATCGCTCTCTGATATAATTGCTAACGTTTTCGGATTTTGTCTTCTCATCTCAATGGGGTTTTGAGAAAGTGAAAATCCGAGGACGTTACAGTGTGTGTGTGTGTGTGTGTGTGTGTGTGTATATATATATATGTCTGTATATATATATATATATATATATATATATATATATATATATATATAAATATATATATATATGTGTGTGTGTGTGTCTATATATATATAAATATATGTGTGTGTGTCTATATATATACAAATATATATATGTGTGTGTGTGTGTGTGTGTCTATACACACAGACACACACACACACACACATACATATATATATATGTGTGTCTGTGTGTGTGTG